>OY759265.1:49492323-49564823 GCA_963662155.1 Lamellibrachia columna | reverse complement strand
TATTCGTCCATCTGTTGATAACGTTAACCTTGCTTTCCCTCCTCAGCTCCTTGGTTTGTTCGTCCATCTGTTGATAACGTTAATCTTGCTTTCCCTCCCCAGCTCCTTGGTTTATTCGTTCATTTGTTGATAACGTTAACCTTGCTTTCCCTCCTCAGCTCCTTGGTTTATTCGTCCATCTGTTGATAACGTTAACCTTGCTTTCCCTCCTCAGCTCCTTGGTTTATTCGTCCATCTGTTGTTAACGTTAACCTTGCTTTCCCTCCTCAGCTCCTTGGTTTATTCGTGCATATGTTGATAACGTTAACCTTGTTTTCCCTCCTCAGCTCCTTGGTTTATTCGTCCATCTGTTGATAACGTTAACCTTGCTTTCCCTCCTCAGCTCCTTGGTTTATTCGTCCATATGTTGATAACGTTAACCTTGCTTTCCCTCCTCAGCTCCTTGGTTTATTCGTTCATCTGTTGATAACGTTAACCTTGCTTTCCCTCCTCAGCTCCTTGGTTTATTCGTCCATATGTTGATAACGTTACCCTTGCTTTCCCTCCTCAGCTCCATGGTTTATTCATTCATCTGTTGATAACGTTAACCTTGCTTTCCCTCCTCAGCTCCTTGCTTTATTCGTCCATATGTTGATAACGTTAACCTTGCTTTCCCTCCTCAGCTCCTTGGTTTATTCGTTCATCTGTTGATAACGTTAACCTTGCTTTCCCTCCTCAGCTCCATGGTTTATTCGTTCATCTGTTGATAACGTTAATCTTGCTTTCCCTCCTCAGCTCCTTGGTTTATTCGTCCATCTGTTGATAACGTTAACCTTGCTTTCCCTCCTCAGCTCCTTGGTTTATTCGTCCATCTTTTGATAACGTTAACATTGCTTTCCCTCCTCAGCTCCTTGGTTTATTCGTCCATCTGTTGATAACGTTAACCTTGCTTTCCCTCCTCAGCTCCCTGGTTTATTCGTCCATATGTTGATAACGTTAACCTTGCTTTCCCTCCTCAGCTCATTGGTTTATTCGTTCATCTGTTGATAACGTTAACCTTGCTTTCCCTCCTCAGCTCCTTATTCGTCCATCTGTTGATAACGTTAACCTTGCTTTCCCTCCTCAGCTCCTTGGTTTATTCGTCCATCTGTTCATAACGTGAACCTTGCTTTCCCTCCTCAGCTCCTTATTCGTCCATCTGTTGATAACGTTAACCTTGCTTTCCCTCCTCAGCTCCTTGGTTTATTCGTTCATCTGTTGATAACGTTAACCTTGCTTTCCCTCCTCAGCTCCTTGGTTTATTCGTTCATCTGTTGATAACGTTAACCTTGCTTTCCCTCCTCAGCTCCTTGGTTTACTCGTCCATCTGTTGATAACGTTAACCTTGCTTTCCCTCCTCAGCTCCTTGTTCGTCCTTCTGTTGATAACGTTAACCTTGCTTTCCCTCCTCAGCTCCTTGGTTTATTCGTCCATCTGTTCATAACGTGAACCTTGCTTTCCCTCCTCAGCTCCT
The DNA here is from genome assembly GCA_963662155.1 of Lamellibrachia columna. Lineage (NCBI taxonomy): Eukaryota > Metazoa > Annelida > Polychaeta > Sabellida > Siboglinidae > Lamellibrachia > Lamellibrachia columna. Next base: position 49,563,331 of record OY759265.1, on the reverse strand, counting down.
TGGTTTATTCGTCCATATGTTGATAACGTTAACATTGCTTTCGCTCCTCAGCTCCTTGGTTTATTCGTCCATCTGTTGATAACGTTAACCTTGCTTTCCGTCCTCAGCTCCTTGGTTTATTCGTCCATCTGTTGATAACGTTAACCTTGCTTTCGCTCCTCAGCTCCTTTGTTTATTCGTTCATCTGTTGATAACGTTAACCTTGCTTTCGCTCCTCAGCTCCTTGGTTTATTCGTCCATATGTTGATAACGTTAACCTTGCTTTCCCTCCTCAGCTCCTTATTCTTCCATCTGTTGATAACGTTAACCTTGCTTTCCCTCCTCAGCTCCTTATTCGTCCATCTGTTGATAACGTTAACCTTGCTTTCCGTCCTCAGCTCCTTGGTTTATTCGTCCATCTGTTCATAACGTGAACCTTGCTTTCCCTCCTCAGCTCCTTGGTTTATTCGTCCATATGTTGATAACGTTAACCTTGCTTTCGCTCCTCAGCTCCTTGGTTTATTCGTCCATCTGTTGATAACGTTAACCTTGCTTTCCGTCCTCAGCTCCTTTGTTTATTCGTCCATCTGTTGATAACGTTAACCTTGCTTTCCCTCCTCAGCTCCTTGGTTGATTCGTTCATCTGTTGATAACGTTAATCTTGCTTTCGCTCCTCAGCTCCTTGGTTTATTCGTCCATATGTTGATAACGTTAACCTTGCTTTCCCTCCTCAGCTCCTTATTCGTCCATCTGTTGATAACGTTAACCTTGCTTTCCCTCCTCAGCTCCTTATTCGTCCATCTGTTGATAACGTTAACCTTGCTTTCCCTCCTCAGCTCCTTGGTTTATTCGTCCATATGTTGATAACGTTAACCTTGCTTTCCCTCCTCAGCTCCTTGGTTTATTCGTTCATCTGTTGATAACGTTAACCTTGCTTTCCCTCCTCAGCTCCATGGTTTATTCGTTCATCTGTTGATAACGTTAATCTTGCTTTCCCTCCTCAGCTCCTTGGTTTATTCGTTCATCTGTTGATAACGTTAACCTTGCTTTCCCTCCTCAGCTCCTTGGTTTATTCGTCCATATGTTGATAACGTTAACCTTGCTTTCCCTCCTCAGCTCCTTGGTTTATTCGTTCATCTGTTGATAACGTTAACCTTGCTTTCCCTCCTCAGCTCCATGGTTTATTCGTTCATCTGTTGATAACGTTAATCTTGCTTTCCCTCCTCAGCTCCATGGTTTATTCGTTCATTTGTTGATAACGTTAACCTTGCTTTCCCTCCTCAGCTCCTTGGTTTATTCGTCCATATGTTGATAACGTTAACCTTGCTTTCCCTCCTCAGCTCCTTGGTTTATTCGTTCATCTGTTGATAACGTTAACCTTGCTTTCCCTCCTCAGCTCCATGGTTTATTCGTTCATCTGTTGATAACGTTAATCTTGCTTTCCCTCCTCAGCTCCTTGGTTTATTCGTCCATCTGTTGATAACGTTAACCTTGCTTTCCCTCCTCAGCTCCTTGGTTTATTCGTTCATCTGTTGATAACGTTAACCTTGCTTTCCCTCCTCAGCTCCTTGGTTTATTCGTCCATCTGTTGATAACGTTAACCTTGCTTTCCCTCCCCAGCTCCTTGGTTTATTCGTCCATATGTTGATAACGTTAACCTTGATTTCCCTCCTCAGCTCCCTGGTTTATTCGTTCATCTGTTGATAACGTTAATCTTGCTTTCCCTCCTCAGCTCCTTGGTTTATTCGTCCAGCTGTTGATAACGTTAACCTTGCTTTCCCTCCTCAGCTCCTTGGTTTATTCGTCCATCTGTTGATAACGTTAACCTTGCTTTCCCTCCTCAGCTCCTTGGTTTATTCGTCCATCTGTTGATAACGTTAACCTTGCTTTCCCTCCTCAGCTCCTTGGTTTGTTCGTCCATCTGTTGATAACGTTAATCTTGCTTTCCCTCCTCAGCTCCTTGGTTTATTCGTCCATCTGTTGATAACGTTAACCTTGCTTTGCCTCCTCAGCTCCTTGGTTTATTCGTCCATCTGTTAATAACGTTAACCTTGCTTTCCCTCCTCAGCTCCTTGGTTTATTCGTCCATCTGTTGATAACGTTAACCTTGCTTTCCCTCCTCAGCTCCTTGGTTTATTCGTCCATCTGTTGATAACGTTAACCTTGCTTTCCCTCCTCAGCTCCTTGCTTTATTCGTCCATCTGTTGATAACGTTAACCTTGCTTTCCCTCCTCAGCTCCCTGGTTTATTCGTCCATCTGTTGATAACGGGATTTCGTGCTTTCCCTCCTCAGCTCCTTGGTTTATTCGTCCATCTGTTGATAACGTTAACCTTGCTTTCCCTCCTTAGCTTCCTGGTTTATTCGTCCATCTGTTGATAACGTTAACCTTGCTTTCCCTCCTCAGCTCCTTGGTTTATTCGTCCATCTGTTGATAACGTTAACCTTGCTTTCCCTCCTTAGCTTCCTGGTTTATTCGTCCATCTTTTGATAACGTTAACCTTGCTTTCCCTCCTCAGCTCCTTGGTTTATTCGTCCATCTGTTGATAACGTTAACCTTGCGTTCCCTCCTTAGCTCCTTGCTTTATTCGTCCATCTGTTGATAACGTTAACCTTGCTTTCCCTCCTTAGCTTCCTGGTTTATTCGTCCATTTGTTGATAACGTTAACCTTGGTTTCCCTCCTCAGCTCCTTGGTTTATTCGTCCATCTGTTGATAACGTTAACCTTGCTTTCCCTCCTTAGCTCCTTGCTTTATTCTTCCATCTGTTGATAACGTTAACCTTGCTTTCCCTCCTCAGCTCCTTTGTTTATTCGTCCATATGTTGATAACGTTAACCTTGTTTTCCCTCCTCAGCTCCCTGGTTTATTCGTCCATATGTTGATGACGTTAACCTTGCTTTCCCTCCTCAGCTCCCTGGTTTATTCGTCCATATGTTGATAACGTTAACCTTGCTTTCCCTCCTCAGCTCCCTGGTTTATTCGTCCATATGTTGATAACGTTAACCTTGCTTTCCCTCCTCAGCTCCTTGGTTTATTCGTCCATCTGTTGATAACGTTAACCTTGCTTTCCCTCCTTAGCTTCCTGGTTTATTCGTCCATCTGTTGATAACGTTAACCTTGCTTTCCCTCCTCAGCTCCTTGGTTTATTCGTCCATCTGTTGATAACGTTAACCTTGCTTTCCCTCCTTAGCTCCTTGCTTTATTCGTCCATCTGTTGATAACGTTAACCTTGCTTTCCCTCCTCAGCTCCCTGGTTTATTCGTCCATATGTTGATAACGTTAACCTTGCTTTCCCTCATCAGCTCCCTGGTTTATTCGTCCATCTGTTGATAACGTTAACCTTGCTTTCCCTCCTCAGCTCCCTGGTTTATTCTTCCATATGTTGATAACGTTAACCTTGCTTTCCCTCCTCAGCTCCCTGGTTTATTCGTCCATCTATTGATAACGTTAACCTTGCTTTCCCTCCTCAGCTCCTTGCTTTATTCGTCCATCTGTTGATAACGTTAACCTTGCTTTCCCTCCTCAGCTCCTTGGTTTATTCGTCCATCTGTTGATAACGTTAACCTTGCTTTCCCTCCTCAGCTCCTTGGTTTATTCGTGCATATGTTGATAACGTTAACCTTGCTTTCCCTCCTCAGCTCCATGGTTTATTCGTTCATCTGTTGATAACGTTAACCTTGCTTTCCCTCCTCAGCTCCATGGTTTATTCGTCCATCTATTGATAACGTTAACCTTGCTTTCCCTCCTCAGCTCCTTGGTTTATTCGTCCATCTGTTGATAACGTTAACCTTGCTTTCCCTCCTCAGCTCCTTGGTTTATTCGTCCATCTGTTGATAACGTTAACCTTGCTTTCCCTCCTCAGCTCCTTGGTTTATTCGTCCATCTGTTGATAACGTTAACCTTGCTTTCCCTCCTCAGCTCCTTGGTTTATTCGTGCATATGTTGATAACGTTAACCTTGCTTTCCCTCCTCAGCTCCTTGCTTTATTCGTCCATCTGTTGATAACGTTAACCTTGCTTTCCCTCCTCAGCTCCTTGGTTTATTCGTCCATCTGTTGATAACGTTAACCTTGCTTTCCCTCCTCAGCTCCTTGGTTTATTCGTCCATCTGTTGTTAACGTTAACCTTGCTTTCCCTCCTCAGCTCCTTGGTTTATTCGTGCATATGTTGATAACGTTAACCTTGTTTTCCCTCCTCAGCTCCATGGTTTATTCGTTCATCTGTTGATAACGTTAACCTTGCTTTCCCTCCTCAGCTCCATGGTTTATTCGTTCATCTGTTGATAACGTTAACCTTGCTTTCCCTCCTCAGCTCCATGGTTTATTCGTCCATCTGTTGATAACGTTAACCTTGCTTTCCCTCCTCAGCTCCATGGTTTATTCGTTCATCTGTTGATAACGTTAACCTTGCTTTCCCTCCTCAGCTCCAAGGTTTATTCATCCATCTCTTAATAACGTTAACACTGCATATCGATTTCGAGATTGGCTACCACTTTCGTTTTTACGTGTCTAAGAGCTCAGGTTTCTAAGGAGTTCGGCGCAATAGAGGTTTTCCTATAATAATAATTATTGTTACCATATTTAAACTTTACTCTTAACTGGGTTAACTACGTGGTGACGTTAAAAACTGAAAAGTGCAACTCAGTTTATCGTGGTAAAGTTCTTCAGAGATAATAATTGTAATACATGTGTAATTTTTAATGATGTCGTTGACTTAAACACATGCGAAGAGAAGAAAGGCATCCATCAGTTGGGCGTATGATTTTTATGCACTGGTTGACATTACGTCAGCACACCGCCGTATTTCTTTGACTGTACTCGAGCTTGCGATTAAGACTGCCTCGCCACTCAGTGCACCATTCAGTGGTAATAAATCGTGCTTGTATTGTCCAGTCCAGCTGCAGTCATGCATTGTCGCACTCCGAACGAAACACAGGACGTTCTTCAGCGTAAAACTAACAAATCGAAACGGACGGTGTTCTTCTCGCGCACAGACACGCGCAGTCGGTGGTCGCGACCACGTGACCGGAAGCGATATTTTATTATGCTTCCTCGCCAATGGATCCTTGATGCATGCGTCGGCACTCGGTAGCGTGATTGTTATCTGTTCAATGCTGGGCAGTCTTGCGAAAACGGACGTTTCCTTTCGTAAATCGACGTCCCATGCACGACATTGTATCGCGAACACCAAGTCGTTGACCCATGATCGCTTCCGGGTATGTAGGGTAAGGTGGGGCATGAAATGTATACCCTCTTCCATCTAGCAATAAGGCTCGAAATTAAGAATTTTGAGATAGCCAGATGGAGCCGCGTATCATCATGTCCACCTGATTACAGTTATGTTGCAGCAGAAGCACATGGTGTAAATGTATCGGTTGTGGGCGATATATAAGAAAAATATTCAAATATAAAAGAAAAGATAATAATATTATTACAAACGCCCAGAGGGAGCGTCTTGCCACGCCAAGCCAAGCTAAAATGGCCACAGGGTTTCTCAGAGACCATATACATCAACATTTTCAACACACGGAATGTAACCAAAATAATAACCTATATGATTTTCCCCATCCGACCCTATCCGAACAGGACCTGGCACCGTTTCATAAAAATCACGTTTAACGTTCGAATGTCTGGTTATCTGGTATTTTGGCGTTAGACTGTTATAAATTATGAAAACTCTTGCACCCGACATCGCGTATGCATGACATCGCCCATTCAACCGAAACAGTCCAGGTCTACTGATGATTAATTTGCCAACCGAAAATCCATAAACAACGTGAGAATGGCAATTACCAAATTAATTATTAGCATGTTACAAAAGTAAGCCTACGAAAGATACACAGTCCACAAGATTTGACACCAATTGTATTTTGCTGGAACAACGCCTTCTAGCGGATGTTAAACAACCGCCGCGTCTCGTTTGATATTAAATGAGAACATTATCGACTATCAATTACATCGATTTTTCATTAGATGTTTGGCTACACTTCGTACATGGAGACTTTTTTACACTGGCTGTTGATTATCACAGTGTTTTCAATTGGATTGTGTGCTGGAATTTAGAAAGTTGACCTCGCGTCTGTGTATTCATTCCGATTACAAAACGTGAAACACAATGGCAGAATCAGCAGTCAATGACATTTAGCATAATATTTACCTGAGTTCATCAAGAACGGACGAACACGTTGTTGTGGTCATATATCGAATGCGATCACGTCATTAAGGTGTAGCAGGAATACTCGTCGATACTAATTGTTGTTTATTCTGGCTCATAGCCAGCTCATAGTATGATGTGGTCATAATGGATAAATGGTAAATTCAAAGTCAAGTATCTTGTGTCAGTGATCAGATTGTCCGTTTCAAACTATGTAACAAATGGTTATGTTATTTCAACCACGTGCGGTGCACTGTGCATGCGTGTGTACATGCGTGTGTACATGCGTGTGTACATGCGTGTGTACATGCGTGTGTACATGCGTGTGTATATGCGTACATACGTTGTGGTTGTCTAGAAGATGCAGAGTAACAAAAGCAACGGTGTAATTACGTATTATTGAGAAAAAAAACGTAAGTAGAATAAGTAAAATAGAGTGATATTTTTCGTTGAAGTTTACTCTGTGTGGTGTAGGCCTACTTCCGATTTGCCGAAATGTTGTTTCCGGTTGTGTCGTGCCGTCAATGTATGTGTCTATTACCTGAATGTATATAAATATAAAGGTAATTTTCACTGCAGAATATCGACTGCTCCGTTAAGATAAAGGTAATTTATGTGTCGTTTCCCTTCCCCTTCCCGTCTGGCTCTTTCTTCGAGTTTAGTATCCTTGACCTAACACTAACACGGAAATACGAAAATGGGTTTCCGAATAATGACGTCACGTCACGTATGCACGTCACATCCTGGATGTCATCATCGCGCAAAGCATTTCGGGAATATGACATACTTTCGCGCGCGCATGCACACATGCATGGACCGTGTAGGCGGCCGGGCCGGGCGTACTTACCACTGCCTTCTCGTTGACGTTGGCGCCGAGGTCTGCGAGTCTCTCGGCAATTACCAGGCGGTTCTCCCGCACGGACAGCATCAGCGGCGTCAACCCCGTCTCCTGCGGACACACAGAGCACCTTACGACGTGTCTACGATTGCCCCTCTCCAGATTTCTGGAGTATTGTTGTTGATTTTTACCGTTTATGGAATACTCAGTTGACGTTGTTGAAGGATACGTTAGTATGTGGGTGCGTGCGTGTGTGTGTGTGTGTGTGTGTGTGTGTGTGTGTGTGTGTGTGTGTGTGTGTGTGTGTGTGTGTGTGTGTGTGAGTGAGTGAGTGAGTGAGTGAGTGAGTGAGTGAGTGAGTGAGTGAGTGAGTGAGTGAGTGAGTGAGTGAGTGAGTGAGTGAGTGAGTGAGTGAGTGAGTGAGTGAGTGAGTGAGTGAGTGAGTGAGTGAGTGAGTGAGTGAGTGAACGGCACAGCACGCTCTGTGGTGGTTCATCGTATGATAATGATGTGTAAGTATTTATATCTTCTTCAAAACACTATTCAATGAATTGTAATCAAACAGTTGTGTGTGAAGGAACGAAATGTTTTCGTACTGCTGTATTATTGTATCGTTGTTTCGTATGTATGTATGTATGTATGTATGTATGTATGTATGTATGTATGTATGTATGTATGTATGTATGTATGTATGTATGTATGTATGTATGTATGTATGTATGTATGTATGTATGTATGTATGTATGTATGCATGCATGCATGCATGCATGCATGCATGCATGCATGCATGCATGCATGTATGTATGTATGTATGGAGAAACCGATAGTCCAGTAGGAAACATTGATGCTTCGTCGTACACCTCAAAGATCATCAAGGAGTTATATGAACCCGGAAGGTCAATTTCAACAATCTTTCTACTGTAACTACCACGTAAACACAGAGACGCATCGTTTAATTTACGTCGGTATATGAATGGAATCTCAAGCAATATACGATGCGAAATATCCTTTCTTCTGCCCTGACCTTTACGTCGTCAACTGCAAGCATGTTTACCGGAACTGCACGAAATATTGTCGCCATGATATATGTGCTGCAGATATTCGCATTTAGACCTTTGTTTTGCGCGATCAAAGACCACATTACGACCAGGCCGCGTGGTCAGCGTGGTACGTTACTATATAATACACGAACGGCATCTTGGGAAAATCAGATGTGCTAGAGGATCGGCGTTTGGCAACATTCTTATGGGTTTTGAATTAGTATTGCTGCTGCTACTGTTGTGGGAGATGCCGATTGGAGACCGACTTTTTTGTTTCCTGTAATTTATTTAGCTTTTAAATAGTGTTATGTGTTCTGGTAAAGGTATTTCTAATCTTAACACATGTTGTCATAAAACCCAGCTTATGTTTTAACAAAACGTTAGAAATATTAATCTAGCTATATAGGTACAGATTGTTTAAAGCATTGCCATTTATGCATTTTTTAATACTGGAAACTCAAAACCTACAGTTTCCTGTCTTTGTCGTCCTCGTGTTTGACACATAGGTTATCATCCTAAAAGTTATAATATTATTTCTGTTACTCGTAATCTCGTACGTAGAACATCAGCGACTGTATGTCTACCGTGCGACAAGGAAACAAAAAGGGTAACACAAATCCAGATGCGACCCGATGCAACGGTCGTGTAAATAGGCTAGGCCATTTTACAAACTATTTATTGCTGAATCATTACACGAATTGTGTATTTTGTTGAACCGGTGCTGATAAAAGACATTCTGACGCATTCTGTCCATGTGTAATCTGTTAGATCCGTTGGTGATCCGTCACGCCATTATTTACCGACGCGACGTTAATTACCTGCCCGCCGCCCGCCACTCGGCCCCGCGTGGCGCGATCAGATTGCTTCCGCACCTTCGATCGGCGTTTATTTCGAATTCATGAGAAATCCATCACAATCATTCGGCGAGTTTCTTAGCGAGTTTACTAAATCAGCCAGTCGCCGGTTTTTTTAGATCTCTTTCCTGCGGTAACGTCACGCCGCCTTTTAGACGTATTGCCTCCCGACGACCACCGACGGTTTCAATGGAGAGATGGATCTGTTATCGCCCGACTGAACACGGCGTTTTAACTGATCGCATAAAAAGTGATTGCACACTACGTATAGTGTTTGTTTTTCTAAACGTCGTTACCCGCGGATGACGTAGGCAGACGCGGATACAGAGGGGAACGTGGGCGCGCACGCCCCCACCCGTTTTGTTTGGAAAAAATGCTTTTTTGCTTTACTCTTATTTGATAATTAACTTTAATTCAACTGAGACCACATTATTACCACTGTGTACAGCCACAATCTGAACTTGGCACGACACGCTACACTGGAGGAGTTTCGTGAAATGTATGAAGCCACCCTTGATTTTCTGACTGCAATTTCGAACAATGAGAGCAACAAATGGAATTCAAAAACAATGACGGATGCGTTGGGCCTACTTTGCACGATCTCAAGTTCTGCATTCACAGTTGCATTCCGAGTGAAGCAGTGCACGAGTAGGCCGTAGTAGGCCTCAGCAAGCTGCTCCAGGGTTCCACGCAGGATGTTCTGCGGGCCTACGAGCAAGTCACTCTGTTAAAAGACATCGTTATCGACACCAGACAAATTGCAGATGCGGGGTACATCTACAAGACCACTGTAGTGATGGTCAACATGGTGGGACAGTTACAGCGATCTTAATACAAAGGTACCGTGGGAGGCAGACCATAACAAACAACGTGGAGGCAGACCATAACAAACAACGTGGAGACAGACCATAACAAACAACGTGGAGGCAGACCATAACAAACAACGTGGAGGCAGACCATAACAAACAACGTGGAGGCAGACCATAACAAACAACGTGGAGACAGACCATAACAAACAACGTGGAGGCAGACCATAACAAACAACGTGGAGGCAGACCTTAACAAACAACGTGGAAGCATACCATAACAAACAACGTGGAAGCAGACCATAACAAACAACGTGGAGGCAGACCATAACAAACAACGTGGAAGCATACCATAACAAACAACGTGGAGGCAGACCATAACAAACAACGTGGAGGCAGACCATAACAAACAACGTGGAGGCAGACCTTAACAAACAACGTGGAAGCATACCATAACAAACAACGTGGAAGCATACCATAACAAACAACGTGGAGGCAGACCATAACAAACAACGTGGAAGCATACCATAACAAACAACGTGGAGGCAGACCATAACAAACAACGTGGAGGCAGACCATAACAAACAACGTGGAGGCAGACCATAACAAACATCGTGGAGACAGACACCCCAGAATTTTACTGACGACGCTCTGTATTGCTGCCATTTCTAGACCACCTTCTCCAGGAACTGGATACGAGATTCAACACTATAACAAGGAAAGCCATGCTCGGTCTGAAGTTCCTACCTAATAACGTGGGCAAACTGACATTTCCTAACATAGCCGATCTCCGGGAATGCTATTGACCTGACCTGCCATCCGCAGAGTCCAGACTGTGGAAGAAAAATGGGATTCGCCAGAAGAAACAAAACTCAATAATCTACGGTAAACAATGAACGCAACGTCCAGCTCCATGTTCCCAAATATTTTCCCTTTTTTTACTTGCTGGTGCTAATGTCGGTCATAAGTGCTGGAGTGGAGCGTGCTAACCGTGCACTCAAACTGGTGCAAACCGTAACGCGGAGCACGATGCACCAGGATCGCCTCAATACGTTGGTTCTACTTCGTGTACACAAGGACATCAAACTCGACATCAATGCAAGTATTGACAAGGGAAACAGGAAGCATCCAAAAAAGTAACGCTTTTCAGTAATCCTCTGAGGGCTCATTGAACTGTTACTGATTGATGCACGCTAACCTCCATATACGTACAACAAACTAATACATTAAACGGTTCAACGTGTTCCTTGATCTGATTTTGTTTTGTTCTTTAATTAACATGATGATAAAAATATCCACGGTGGTTTACAAATCATCCACATGAGCATACTTTCAACACGTAATACCCAGGAATACACCATTTCAAGAACAGTAGGAAAATACATTCCCCGGACCCCCGCACATGGCTGGCGGTGCCCCCGTCCCCCTCCCCGTTGGTAAAGTCCTAGTTCCGCCCCTGGTAGGTGAGAAGGACACTCTGATATAATCCATCAGCGCAATATCCTAGTAGGACTGTGTGGAGTAACTGTCCAGATCTAGAAATGACGGGAGCTGACAGGCGGATGGCATAGCGTATTTGGTGGACCCAGTCGCGTATTTATGGGAGGCCACTGTCTTACGTCCCTTCGGCTTGTTTGCTTCCGTATTTTGTTGCACTACTACATGGTAGCATGGTAAACTAATGGGTGACTACGCTTGGCCTCTCTTTGGCTTCACCTTTGCGAGATCCTAGACGCGCCACTTGATGAATCGCGTACAGTATACCCTTTTGTCGCACGACGTCAATACCGATTTATTAATTTATGCATGTACAATAGGCATAGAATAAATGAATCAATCAGTCGAACGATCTATCGATCAATGATGGTAATCGACAATAACAAGTATAACGAAAATATGGCGTTTACACATGCATTAAAAATGCAATGTATGTGTACATTTAATTTTGGTCAATGTTACGCTTTTAGACTCGTGGCAGGGACATTTAAAGGGAAACAAAAAATTTGGTCTATGTACCTATAAGAATTACTAAAACATGACCATTTGCAACCACAATAAAGAACATCATGCCAGTCGTTTACTAGGAAAACCTTGTTGAAAACACATCATCTTAATTTCATTTGCCACGCCATACTGTTAGATAACACTACATCACAAAGTCTAGCAAAAATTCGCTCGCCAACTGAAAATATATTTGTATACACCTATTCCGATATTTGCCAATACGATATGGCTATGCTGTTATATATATTTTGGCCTTTGTTTACTAAACTAGTCCTCTTTCTGACAAAATAACACGTTTATTTGAGACTTTGAGTTGATTTTGTGTATGCCAGCCTCCCTTAATACGTCACAATAATACGTCTAGGTTACCCATTTTTAATAGAACTGCGCATGCGCTGGTTAACAAGTCAGAGTTCAATCAACTGGAGAAATTACCGGAATCTCCCACGTTTAGAACACATTCTGAGTTAACCAATGACATTATATTCTTGATTCTAGTTGCACATGGTTAGTTTTTTATTTTCTCTTTTAGGTGCATAGCCCCAAAACCATGAATTTTGTTTAAGCTTTTAGAAAGTCGTAGGAAATTCGGAATGTGTGGTATTTTGTAGGCCTGCGTAAACGACATTTAAAGGTTGAGGTACGGTAATTGTATAGCATTGTACATTATAGACTAGGAAAAAGCTAAACGTTGCCAGAGTCAAGTGCTCTAGCAAAGTGCTACCGCTCCACATCCGGTTTATGAATATGTGACATGTTATCATGAAAACTGGCAAATTTTTACTATGTCCACCATATAACGTGATGTTCTGGCAGATCAAAAGTTGCTATTAAAAAGTCTGTAGACAAACGACAAAAGCAACCATTCATGGACACACTCGAACGACAAACAACCTTTGCTCCAATGTAACCGGCTAGCAATTGTCGATGTTGGCATGGCGATATCGACTCTAACACGAACGCGTTATCTCGCTGCTCCGAATGGGTAAGACTGTTTCTAAAGAAAGGGTCGCTCTGTGTGTGTGTGTGTGTGTGTGTGTGTGTGTGTGTGTGTGTGTGTGTGTGTGTGTGTGTGTGTGTGTGTGTGTGCGCGCGCGCGTGCGTGCATGCGTGCCCGTGCTAGTCTGCATTGTGTTTCTGGACAGTCAGGTATATTCACATCGCACGCGAGGTTCTTGGAATGTTTCAGTCATGTACTATGCCTAATTGAGGCTTAATCAGAATACTGTATCTAATTTATTATAAGGCGCAAATATAGCAAATGACACAGCAAAGGTCGTTTCAATGGTTAGACTGTGGACGAGATATTCAAATTCGCGTACAAGCTACGCATTCATGTTCGGGGCATTTCGGAACAAAATACAAGTTTTGCATAATCAATAATAGGCCCCAGTCTCCATTCGAAAGCAGGCCTTAATGTAGCAATTGGTTCTAAGGATTAGAACACGTAATATCTGGGGCGTGCATTAGTGGTGTGAACGTGAACCAGTCATTTGAGTAGACGAACGTGTTTCGTCGGTCAGGAAGTTGTAGTTCAATAGGCCTACTACATTTGTATTAGACAGATTTGTCCATGCCTTTGATGCAGGAAGCCCGCAGCAGCAGCGGATCGGGGGGGGGTCTTAGGGGTCTCAATGAGGGGTCAAAGGAGGGGGTCCCCCTGTGTCCGTAGCAACGCGCTAAATGACAACGTATATTTGCCGGCATCGGAACTCAGTGTAAAGACCGAAGTATTAGCAACAGGCTCTGTAAGTAGAACGACGTCGCCCCCCTTCCCCCCCCCCGGTTCGTAAGTAGAACGACATATGACTACAACTGACTGAGACCCCCCGCTAACAAGTCTATATCTGCCCCTGCGCAGTAGCACCTGTGAGGTCGGCGCTATATAAGTATTATTGTTACAAAAGCTAGAATTATATGCACACAGTCTTTACTATAGTGGGCTCTTACACAAAGTCTTATACTATAGTGGGCTCTTACACAAAGTCTTATACTATAGTGGGCTCTTACACAAAGTCTTATACTATAATGGGCTCTTACACAAAGTCTTATACTATAGTGGGCTCTTACACAAAGTCTTATACTATAGTGGGCTCTTACACACAGTCTTATAATATTGTGGGCTCTTACACACAGTCTTATACTATAGTGGGCTCTTACACAAAGTCTTATACTATAGTGGGCTCTTACACAAAGTCTTATAATATTGTGGGCTCTTACACAAAGTCTTATAATATTGTGGGCTCTTACACAAAGTCTTATAATATTGTGGGCTCTTACACAAAGTCTTATAATATTGTGGGCTCTTACACAAAGTCTTATAATATTGTGGGCTCTTACACAAAGTCTTATAATATTGTGGGCTCTTACACAAAGTCTTATAATATTGTGGGCTCTTACACACAGTCTTATAATATTGTGGGCTCTTACACACAGTCTTATAATATTGTGGGCTCTTACACAAAGTCTTATAATATTGTGGGCTCTTACACAAAGTCTTATAATATTGTGGGCTCTTACACACAGTCTTATAATATTGTGGGCTCTTACACAAAGTCTTATAATATTGTGGGCTCTTATACAAAGTCTTATAATATTGTGGGCTCTTACACACAGTCTTACAATATTGTGGGCTCTTACACAAAGTCTTATAATATTGTGGGCTCTTACACACAGTCTTATAATATTGTGGGCTCTTACACACAGTCTTATAATATTGTGGGCTCTTACACAAAGTCTTATAATATTGTGGGCTCTTACACACAGTCTTATAATATTGAGGGCTCTTACACAAAGTCTTATAATATTGTGGGCTATTACACACAGTCTTATAATATTGTGGGCTCTTATACAAAGTCTTATACTATAGTGGGCTTTTACACACAGTCTTATAATATTGTGGGCTCTTACACAAAGGTCCCCTCCGTCGTTGCTACCAGCTTATTTAATTATGAAATATATTGTGTGATTCTAAAGATGGCGTAAACTGATAAAAACCATGCGTAGATATTGACTAATTATTCAACAACTGTTCTTAACGTAGTAAAACTCTTTCCTACGTGTCCCATTTAACGTGCCGTCCCGTGTCGTGCCATGCAGTCTTTGTTACCTTATTACTTCACTGGGCGTTTACTTAGTGTGGGAAAAGATATGACGCGATACCGTCAAGATATACAGGGCTACATTAAGAGTTATTGCAGACATGAATTATCGACGCAACGGTGTAATAGCGACAGATGCATAGGACATAGGAAGTCTACCTCACTTTCACCATGCAGTGGAATAATCTGGACGCCTCCCACCATAATCACATTTTCGATATTGTTTCAAAGGTCAAACACCACAGGATGATACCACTCAGAACAGTAGTTAACAACGGTGTGTACTAATACCTGTTTTATACTCAATGTCATAATTGTAATAATAATAATAATAATTATTATTATTATTATATATCGTCATATGTTGATTAATTTGTTTTTCTGAACGCAATGTGTTAGTCATGTTTTCTTTCATTCTGTCGTATTGATAAAAAGTTAAATAAAACTGGTGCAGTTGAATTGTTGTTGCATCAACTGATGCCTGCGCAACACAATGAATGTGAGATGGTCTAACAAGGTTAACAGCAACATTCCCTGGGAAAGGACAAAGTACCTTCCAGTAGAGAAGTAGCTTCCAGTAGAGAAGGAAATTAAGATAAAAAAAATGGAGGTGGATTGGTCACATCTTAAAACAAAACCTTCCAGTATCACAACACAATCACTCACATTGAACCAACAAAGAAGCCACGGAGAGTACGGCCTAGAAACACCTGGATACAGGACTTTAAATAAGGAAATTAAAAGGATTGGTTACTCTTGGAATGAACTCACAAAACTGGCACAAAACAGAATCAAGTGGGGAATTTTTGATTGCGGTCTATGTTAGCCCAGCGAGCAAATGGGCAAAGTGTGTAAGTTATTCCATATACGTACTTCGTCCTTAGCGCTGATCTCTTTCGGATTCGCCTTGTCGAGCGCTCTGAGAATCTGATCGAGGACACTCCACTCCCCCTTCTGAGCGAGCGCCAGAAGACGGGTCGTGCCATCGTCCACACCGGGGGCAGGCGATGGCGCCCTGGCCGCGTCTGGCGACAACGGCGACAACGAGGCCGTCTTACCGGTGCTGACTGTCTTCGCGTTAGTCCGAACAGACGGGCTTTTCGGCGGCGATGTCTTCTCCTCTTTGGGGTTGATCGTTGGCGGTTTATCGCTTCTCGGTGTTTTCGCGCCGCTTTTATCCGCCGTTTTTGCTGTAGTAGGCGTCTTTGACGATGCGTCGATGGAAGACGGTTTTTCGTCATTCGAATTAGATCCCAGGTTTTTCCTCTGCGATTTCGGGCTTTTCACGACTTCGTTCGGCGAAGCTTTACCTGCGGTCTCCGGGGAGTCGGGACTCCCGTCCTTCGGCTGCACACTGAGCCTTTCGGGTGGGTTCCGTGGGCTCCTTGACTTGGCCGAAGTGTCTGTCTTCGTCTCCTTCGCTGGGGTCGGGACCGTCGTCTTCACCAATGGTTTCGTCGGCGGCTTCGTGCTGGTGGTTGCGGGTGGGTTCGGTTCTTTGGCGGTCGGCGGCCGACTTGCGCTGGGAGCTACGGTCGACGGCGGTCTTGTTGACGGAGACGCCGAGCGTCGCTTCGCACCACTGCCAGAAGTCGTCGCCGCCAACGGTGTTCCGCCAGTTCGCGGGGGCACTGCCGGGGTCTTTTCAGTCGTTGATGATCCCTCAGTTTTGACGCTTGTCGACGCAGTCACGGTTATGCTGGTACCCTTTCCGCCACCGCCACCGACCTTTCCACCTGCGCTAGTTCCAACACCTCCACCACCGGGTCGCTTGTCATCTTTACCAGACATGGTCACCTCGCACTGACGTCAGGGCCAGGAGACAACGACATAACGTTAATTCCGAGACGTCGTCAATTGACGGGTCTTGCCAAGTTGTTCACGTTGCGTTTCCCAGCTCTATGTTCTCTGGTCTAGCGAAGCCGGCCCGCCGGCCGCTCGCCCGCTATTTCCGCCTATCGATTTCATCCCCGTCGCTAAAGGCCGGTATTTCCATTGTGACAACGCACTGATAACGTTGCCCGCGCGCGTTGTGCATGCATGTCGACCCGACGACACCCTCAGTCGTGAATCGCCAAAGTTTTTGAACCAAACGAATATTTACTTAGTTGTCCTAGCAACCGAAATCCGGTGTGCGCGCAGCGATCTACAGTCAGCAACGGTTGATCAATGAATGACTCTCACTCGTTTAAATGCTATTTAATTAAGCGTCGGCGTTGGCGGTCGATCGGAATTACCGATTTATTGTGAGCGCGATTGTCCGGCATGATTTAGAAGTGCTTAGCAATTTGCGTGACTCTCAGACAGCCACTAGGTGGCGCGGTCTTGTCGAGCAGCACGCTGACGCGTCACGATTGTCACAGCGACTGTCCGTGACAGACGTGTTTTTTTTAAACATGCGCATTATCGCGCACGACAATTGATACAATTAAAACGTCAATTTCGCATATATAATTCACGGCCGATTGTTACACACCATAATGTTGTTGGTCACGATTGACCCCCCGCGAAACCCCCGAGAGAACTCAGCGCGTGTCGTATCTGATGATTGGTGTCATGGTCACCCCGTCATCGTCATCGACGCCAGTTTAATAATACATCGCTATGTTTTATGATAGTGTCCTGACTCTAGCCACAAACGCAGTAAATATTTTAGTGATTGATATTGTGTGTCCGTTAGCTACGAGTTGTTTATTAGGTCGTAAAAATACAACTTGGGTAATTTCGGGCGTAGTCAGTCATACCTTTGTGAATAACTGGTTGGGGTATTGACGTATGCTGATCCGATGATTTGTTTTCATTAGTCACGTTGTGGACATATGATTTCAGTCACATATTAAGGGGTCATCCATAAAGTACGTCACGCTCAGGGGTGGGGTTGGGGGGTTTCCGGGTAATGTTGGGGTGTCTGGGCGATCGTTACGTTCGCTATTAAAAACGTTTTCTGGTAGTTTTTGGTTATTTTTAACTGAATTCCAACGGAAAAGGAATGCGGACTCTATCATGCACCAGTGAATTTGTGGTGGCGCGCGAAAAAGTTTGCAAACTTGGTGTGTCGGCAAAAAGCTCTACACAGTATCAGCCTGTTGCATCTCAACCCCCGGAAAACGTCACCGAGAGCTCGTGTGGATGATGTTGTATGGGAGTGGCTTGCAGAGCAGAACGTAGACATTTATTGCGCTCCTCAAACAGCACTGGTGTCTGGGACACCACTAATCCCACTGGGCAGCGCTATGCATCCCTGGAAGGATGTCTAGTGTGTGAATAAACAGAACGCTATGTACAGAAGCAGAAATGTGTGTCTTTCAATATCACATGACTCCGACTGCATTAGTACAGGCCCGCGTTACGAAGCGTGACAACGGGGGGGGGGGGGTCTCAAAACAACATGAAAAAATACGTGACGTACTTTATGGATAGCCCCTAATAACGTAGCTGATAATACGAATATCACGAGCCACTTTGTAGCATTAAAACAACTTTTAATACACTTTTAATAGTGTTGAATATGTCTTAATTCTGGCTATCTAAAAAAAAAATTTGGTTTTGGTGCATGCAAAACAAACAATGCTGACCCACATGATATTTTAAAATGTAGGCCCTAATGGCACATGTTTTACGGTAACCAGGATGTTGCAATGGTAATCATTTTACGGTAATCATGAGTGCATCATAACCAGTAGCGGATTGATCTACGCTTCTGAAACAAAGCCAAATTCAAATAAACAAATTATTTTAAACTTTTTTAATTGGAATAGTTGAAAGCGATCGCTCATTTTTTTATTAATGTGGATGTTAACAACCGATCATGTGTTCCGCTAATATTCGTTTTTATGGTTTCATTCAGAGAACGGCCTGAGTGTGCTTCGTGGCTTCTACATGGGGTAACGGCAAATAAAACATCGCCATTTTTAATGTCCATTTTAGATATCCATTAATGGTTCTCAGAGTGAATGTACAAAACACTAAACGTGCATGACGCTACAGCAGCAAGTGCAAAAAACAATGCACAGTTTTTAGTTCTTCTCCATAGCACAGTTTTGTGATTTTAAATAAAATGTAAAATCAATTGTACCACAACGTAACGAATAACGAAACGTTCTCTACTGAAACGACTTTCGAGTACTTTCAATAACCAGCCAATGTGACTAATTAATTTGGCTTGAAATACTAACGCCAGTTGGCCGTAACAGAACTAGTTTTTTCTACGCTCTAGGCTCAACTTTTTCTTTTCTATGGCCTTCGGTATCCGCCATCATCGTATCACCACTGGTTTCTGGTTACCCTAACCAGTGTGTGTATAACACATAAACTATTTGTATTCTGAAGCATAAATGCTTAATGCCATTGGGGCAAACGATTGTTATTTGTTTTATGTACACGAGTTGCAATCTGCTGCGTGGGTTCAAATTAGCAGGTCTATGAAAAATACTGTGTTTTTACCGATACACCATGGACTAGTTCGCACCAGTTGCCAGCCAACAACGCAAATGCCCGCACTAGACGCCACCACGAGTATAAACTCCGAACACTACCGGCGTCCTGCGAGATTTATCAGCACTCGATAATACACCATGAATCTAGAAAGCGTTTTCCAACCTGAATCGTTTTCGATCTAAGATGGCGTCAGTGCGGGATAGGCTAATGTTCGCTCTATCCCACAACGGAATTCGCTCACCCAGGAAGCAGTCATGGAATCTACTGCAGAATCATTCATATGCTCCATTGCAGTAATTCATTTACATAAGGTGACGTCATGATGTAGAGGGTGGGGGTTGGGGCCTCCCGTATTGGAGGCCTGGTGGGATAAATGATCGCCCCACCTTTGCTACTTTTACATGTCATTTAATAATTGCTTTTCTCGATGAGCTAGTTTGTATTGATGATTAAGCTATATCTCATCGATTTACACATATATGATATTTTTCTCGATGAACATATTTGTACCAGCTATTTTCTCATCGATACATGTATTTTATTATCACGATGCATTTATTAAATGACCTTTAACAACAGTTACTCTTTGTGTGTTCCTGTAGCAAACAAGCTCAGGTTTCTGCCATTACGCATCTGCAAGGTATCAACATTAAGCATCAGCAGGGTATAAATATATTTAATTTAGTTCTCCTGTATTTACGCATGCATGGGTCAATATGTGATATATGATATGCGCCTTACACCTATGGGAATATTCATCAGCTAAACCATCAGCTGGTTCTACTTGGTCCTAAAAATAGGTAGGAGATAGGAGGTTGGCTTTAAAAATATGTTGGAGTTGGAATTTTGAGGTAGGATGTGTTAACGACAGTAATCTCATAACACGATAGATTGTTCATGTATCTTGAAGTGTATAATCATAAGGTTGTTTTTATTATGTGTCGTTTGGCTTCCTTCGTCACGTGTTTGTGTGTGTGTGTGTGTGTGTGCGTGCGTGCGTGCGTGCGTGCGTGCGTGCGTGCGTGTGTATGGTTGAGACAGACCTATATCACGCATCCACGTCGCCGGATATCGCAAAATGTAGGCAATGTTGTTATATAAACTACTGCTGTGTATGCTTATATTATTTGTATGGGCGCATTTGACCCCCAAGTAATACTTATGAACATACCTAGGCTGAATCCTAGACCCGCCCCTGTATATGCAAATCTCGCCTCAGTGTGCACTTCCTGTTTCATGTACAATCAGTCAACGTTACAATGCGCATGCTCTGTTCACGTTTTATGAACGCTTCTAGAAAAACGTCATCAAAGGCAGCAAACAACACACTAAAACGGTTGTTAATGTCCAGACATTGTAAAAAACGCAGGCTGTTCGTTAGAGGCGATCGCTCAGTGTGGCGCTTTAATTTGTCTGTCAGCAATCGATTTTGAAATCCGCTAATATTTATTCTACGAGAGACCAGCTTATTCGAGTTCATATAATATGTATGCTGTTCTCTTATAATATTAACGTAAATCCGCCTTTGTTTCACGCAATTATCTACAGTTATACTCAACGTACGCGCACGTTTCTAAATTAAGCTGTCGGAAAGCTTTCCTTCCATCACAGCTGGAGCGGTGGGTTGGTGCCTAGGGACCATAGACATAAATAGAACACCCGTTAGTAAAAGGCGATAATATTGCCATAGTAGAGTAGCATGGGGCATAACGCAAGTTTTGGGGCATAAAGCCCATCCTCTAACTAGTTTCACAGCGCGAAAATAAGAATTTCGAGATCGCCAAATGAAGCCACATACAGTTCTTCACATTTGGTTAGAATACGGTGGCAGAACACGAAATTCACGCGATATTTTTGTTCATGTCAAACTTTTGATTCTATATATTATAAAAATGGTCACCCTAAAAGTCGTTTTGTAGGCAGTAACCATAAGAAACTGAGATAACGTGTTGAGTGTATGCAGTAGACAAATATGTAATAATTAATGTTGTGAATGTTGTGGATGCGAGTGATAAAAGCCAGTAATATACAAATGGTGAAAATTTAATATCGAACGTGTGGGGTAAAAAGGCCAACATTAGTGGGGGCAAAACGCACAGGGTGGGACGTACTATTATCTGTCAGATTTGAGTCTGAAAGTGAGTAGACGAGTTGATAAGTTCCGCCTGCGCATGACAGTTTATAATAAACATATACAATATAACGCACTTGTTTAATTTCAGAGAAAAGGAGCTAATTAATTAACAATTTCAGTCACAGTTCTTAATAAAATTATTTAAAAATGTGTTACTATGATGTGCATCAAGGTTCCGCTATACTGAAGTGTACCAATAATACCATCACTTTGGTAATGCGAAATAAGTAAACTAATAATTAAATGAGGCTGATTAATGCATAACGCCCAGGGGCGGGCGTTTTGCACCACACCTGGGGCAAAACGCCCATTTTCAGGACCTCTGCTAAAACGGCTATAACTTTTTTCTGTGATATTGAACATCGAAAATGTCAACACAAGATTTTCAGCTAAGATAATAAACTAGGTGATACGTCCAATATATCAGAGATATATCTAAAAGGTTTTCCCATGAGTCGATTTCCCGAAAAAAAGTAGGCGTATTGCCCCACCCTACTCTATAACGGAATAGTGAATAGCCAGGAAAACAGTCCCAAGCCGTAATTGATGGGTGGAGCTATTGCGTAGAATTGGAGGTGGTTGATTATAAATGCTAATCGACGGGTATTGATAATAGGTCGATAAATAAATAAAATATTATTCAATATAGTTGAACAAACATGTTCAAGTAGCCCTGTTGATTTGTTTTGTCAACTATAGTTACCGTCGATAGTTCAGTGTACCATCGACGATGCATATCGATATTTCAATTTACTATTGATAGTATGTCATCGTCACATAACTATCGCGATGCACTAATATTACTAAAGATTTTCTTTTTTAGATAAGTTAAATAATCGTTGAAATTAATTGACAGGGTGGGATCTTCAGACTGTACGTTATATTCTTACCACTTCGTGTTTTCTTGTCGACTTGAATGTAATATATTGCATGGTTTCTGTATTGAATATTCTGTTCTGTTATGTCTCTGGGACAAATAAATAGTTCCTGTTCCTGTTCGACGTATTGTAACAGTCTGACAGAGGCCATGTCTGCCGCTGGCTGTATGACACGCACGTAATGTCCACACAATATCCACAGTCAGACAGGCGGGCGCCCGCCGACACTCACGTGCATCAAGGGGACAGCAGTTCTACCTGGGCTATCCAGTCCGGGCCTGCTTCCCTTGATTGATAGGCCGGGAGGATATTGAAAAAGCACCGCACGATATATTGCTGCACTGGAAACAACTAAATGTTTGACTTGCCAATTAGTTTTTTTTCAACAGAAAGTTATGGTTTCGTGAGGCGACCGAACTGTAACCTCATATACTAGCTTGTGGAGTTCATCACTCCAGAAATAGAGCCATCTGCTATCACACCTTACTCAATGCACAGATCCCGCAATCCAGCATCCTGGAATTGCTTCCCCACAATTGCCAGCAGTGTGCATATGGTGTGGAATACTCCAGGCCTGATGATGATGGTCGATCTTAGTCAACTCTAAAGACATAATAATATTCATGTATCTATTCAATATATTTTTCCCCAAAATGTTGTTTGTATTTTCAAATAAAAAAAGTTGTTACCATGCCTTTTTCCGTACATCCATTACGCACCCAAAATACCTTTCAAATTTGAAATCCGATGGTAAACGAGAATGAAATAAGCTTTTTCGTAGACCCCCAAAAGGGGGGATTCTGCCCCCTCTCCCAAGTTGGTCTGACAAAAAAAGTTCAGATATAAAATCCTGTTTATTTTTCATGGCCGACATGATGCCGCAAACCGCATCTCTCTAAAGTTAACAATGAATGAAAAAGTGTTTTACCTAGCACGTGTTGGCGCTTTATGTAAAAACACGTTATGCGCAACCAGAAAGCTAGAGCTACTCATTTGGAAAGGTTATCACATATTTGTTTTACTTATATTGGTGGAACAAATAATTCGCCAACAATGAAGTTGCTATCCCGTCCGGGCCTGCTTCCCATGATTGATAGGCCGGGAGGATATTGAAAAAACACTGGATGATATATTGCTGCACTTACGTTGCACTGGAAACAACTAAATGATTGATTTGCTAATGAGTTTTTTAAACAGAAATTGCGGCTGTTATCCGTTAACTGCCCACCATAGGTAGCGTGCGTAGTTACGTCTGTCACATAGGAAGCACCAGGGAATCATTACACGAATAGACGCCGGGTGTCGCATCCAGTGTCCCTCTCTTGATGCTCGAAGCAGGCTTAGCAAAATCTCGACCATGTCCAGATCGGACAGCCAGAAGGTCGAGAGGCTCCCATTTCCAACTCGCACGAATTTAAGGTAGATTTCAAACAGATGCATGATGCGGGCACATGACCTGTTTTGGAGGACCTGCTTCAACGACGCTTGTGACACATCTTGGCAGAGGTTACTGAAGGTCTTCAATGTTTCATCCACGTGGACCACGTCGTCAGTGTGACTGGCTTGCAACCATGAGAGGAAACCTTTCCATGCCAGCCTGGTGACAGCCTCATATACTAGCTTGTGGAGTCCATCACTCAAGAAATAGAGCCATCTGCAATCACACCTGACTCAATGCACAGATCCCGCAATCCAGCATCCTGGAATAGCTTCCCAACAATTGCTAGCAGTGTGCATATGGTGTGGAATACTCCAGGCCTGATGATGATGGTCGTCTTAAACTTGTCAGGATGTGTCCATGTGACCTCAGCAGCCTTTGCCTATAGTAACTGGTCAGACACCTACGATCTTAGTCAACTCTAAAGACATAATAATATTCAGTGACTGGTTGAGCACCTCGTTGACAGTAGCCATTTGCCTTGCAGATTTCCCCCCCAAAATGTTGTTTGTGTTTTCAAATTCAAAAAGTTGTTACCTTTTTCCGTACATCCTTTACGCACCCAAAACACCGTTTAAATTTGAAATCCGATGGTAAACGTGAATGGAATAAGTTTTCCGTAGACCCCCCAAAAGGGGATTCTGCCCCCCTCCCCCAAGTTGGTCTGACAAAAAAGTTCAGATATAAAATGCTGTTTATTTTTCATGGCCGACATGATGCCGCAAACCGCATCTCTCTAAAGTTAACAATGAATGAAAAAGTGTTTTACCTAGCACGTGTTGGCGCTTTATGTAAAAACACGTTATGCGCAACCAGAAAGCTAAAGCTACTCATTTGGAAAGGTTATCACATATTTTTTACTTATAGTGGTGGAACAAATAATTCGCCAACAATGAAGTTTTGCCCCCCCCCCCCCAGGTGGTACCGAGATCTGGTCTGGCCCATGGACTAACGGTTCTGGGTACGACTGAAGATTTGAAATACCGTCTAATTCTTCTGCCTTCCTTACGTTTGAAAACAATGGTTTGCCCATAATTATTCACTTTACTAAACACTTCAAATTGGTGTCCTGAACGTAAGTCTCGGCTGTTCTCATGCCTGTGCAAAGAATATTATATTTTGTTTTTGGATGTAGTGCATCTACTCCCAGAACTGACACCAAACGGAGTACATTTTTCTGGTTTCAGACCGATGAAAATATGTTAAAGGTGTGAATGTTCACGGTAATCGTTTTACAACTGGATACTATGTATTATCGTATTGGACATATATTTAAATATATGTCCATGGCTATAGCCGAGCGAAAACCCGTCAATAAAGTGCTGCCATCTATTAGACAAAGTAGACTGTAATTGTGTTTCTTGCTCTATTAAGGGTTTACCTATTGCGCATCTTGTAGAGGCTATATGCATGTCTTCCATGCTAAGAACTCATCAATTCTCCTGACTCAAGGCTACACCTCCACAGTAACCGACATGTCTCAAGGCTACATGTTCAAATGATTATTCCAGCGGATTACTTTGATATGACGTCAAACGTATCATATACTGTGCAGTGCCAGGTGGGATATTTCAAAGAAAGCCATAAACAGTCAGCTATAAAGCAAATACCTAACGTGTAATAACTCATGGAGCGCCATAGACGGCCAACTATAAACACAATCAAATATCTGGTCTACTGTCGATATATTTTCTATATTTACACACAAAAACACAGTCATGGAGTGCAGGAAGCATTTACTGAAATGAATCATCTGTTGTGAAAGACTGATGGAATCTACGTTTTCTTGGCAACCAAAAACTTAACATGGAAACAATGCTTCTATACATAAGGTTTCCATAATCTCTGGGAACAGGAGAAGGCTTTCTGATTCTAGGAAGATAATTCTTTTTCTTATGCTTTCATATTCTAGGGACGTAATTTTTTTTCTTGGCAGTAGAACCTGTTGTTGTCCTAACAAATTAAAAAAGAGGAAATACGTGTGAGTAAATAAGAACCAACACAGAATGTGTAGATGGGCAGAATATCCCAAGTGCACAGAGAACTGTAATGTGAACATCCAAGTTAGTTTAGAATAACCACCACGACTGAGTACAATTACCCATAATTAAATCAACTACGTTTCATTTCAATTACACTTCACAAAAAAGTCAAATCAATTATGCCATTTTGCGGGACCAAGTGTTTATTCCTAAAGTTTATTCAGCAACACACATGCTACATAATTAACAAAATGTTGTTAATTATATAGCATATTGCAGAATTTTAATATTTTGATAAGAAAGTAATGGACTTACCCGGTAGTGATGCTTGCATATATTTTTTTATAAAGGTAAAGTTTGAGAAAATGCTGTAATTAATTGTAACTGATGCAATTAAACCAAACAAAAACAATTACAATTGCTACATAATAAAAAAAGTATTTATAGTATTTGCCTGTTAACCTAAAACAATTATATTATTGGATCCAGCTTTGATAACCACGTTCTTCTGCGCCATGGAACATTGTATCCTTGCAACACACATTTTCTTCATAACGACCCATTTAAGAACATACAACAACTATATATCCAGTGGCAGCTTCCCCCTCCGCCATTGAAGGGCGTTCTCGGCAGTCCTGTAGTTGTAGTCAATAAGACCGGGATGGCGGTCACAGATATGTTTGTAAACGTGACACAGCCGGTCAATCTCATCAATGTCTAGCATGAATGGACGTGTGTCCGGTGAAACATCAGCCACTGACATCATCTCCCGGGTAAGAGCAGGCTGGTCAGGGGGAAAGAGGGTTCTGCAAGGGAACACAAATGCTGTGTTACTAGAAGAGGTGGATTTGAATATGACTAATAAACTGTAATCAATTACATGATTGTGTAATGTAATGATAATTGTTTACAATAGTGTAATCACAACTATGAACTGTGATCACTGTATCTGACAACTTGTTTAATAAATTGTAATAATTTGTATTATAAGCTACAATCATAATCAACATGTTGAGGTGGTGTAATCCTAATTGTGTATTATGTAATAAACATTGTAATTGATCACAATAAAACAGTTTTGTTCATAAAGTTACATGATCTTTACTAATTCTGGTAAATAATGTAAAGCAATTAAATTGAAACTATTGTTATTTTATCAAATACAAATCGTAAATTGTAACCCAATTTTTTTAATTTGTATTCATGAATTTAAACAAAGTACAGTGTAATTGCACAGGCCTGGAGTAATAGTAATATGTAATAGTAATGATTACAATAGTTCAAGTAATTGTAATAGATGAAACAAGATGCAATGTAATAGTAATTGTAATAGAAAGCAAAGTAATACTACTAGTAATTGAGCTATTACTTTGCTATTACAATTGAACATTTCAATCACACCAAAATTCAATTTCATTGAAAATAATCAGACCAAAACATTTTTTATTTTGACATAACATGACTAGTTAACATTTCCAATTTGGAACCTTTTTTGTGGTGATAAAATGGTTTAGTATCCGAATCATGACAGTCACTGAACTTTAGTACTATTAGCAGGAGACATTGTGACAGTGTGACTGCTGCATGGCTAACTGGTCATTTGAAGCCAGGTCCACCAGCTATCTATCCTTTTCACACAAGCCTATTCATTCATTCACAAGCAGAATAAAGGTTCCAGGCTTGCAGCACTAAACAGACTTTAACATCTGAATCAATAAATAAATCATTGCCATCTCCCAACCCTAGCTGCCAGTATGCCATGCTGGGTAATGTTTGAACAAAATCCAGGGGCTTATACCAACTTTTCTGAGTTTTTCTCAGTTGGTAGCTAGCTTGCACACTATTGACCAAAAGTGTGAAAAACATCCTATCCTTGAGCCAATAATTAACTGTCCACCAAGCAGCAGCTGAGCAGTATGGGTCTACTATGGGATAATCAGACTGTGTTGTTACAGTGACATTGCTATTCTGTTTCATTCCAATGAATATATGAAACTTCTACCTCTGACTGGAATTGTGTGAGGTTAATTTAATTGGGAAATTCATGAGTTAATTGTAATTTTAATTGCCATCAAGATCTATCGCCCAGATTGGTGTTGTTTGAGCGATGCAGCTTTACAGAAGCTCATGTCAGTTAAATGCAACAGCCATTTAACTAAAGCGATCTTGTTCTGATGTTAGATATGTGATGTAACATAAAACACCTAGAGATTAGTACAGAGTACAGAGAGACATCTTGCCACATCTCAGTATTGTTGTATGCAAGAGATTTTGTGTTGACAACGATCAATCGACACTAAAGAAAACAGTTGTTTTGCCGCCAAAATAAAGTATATACTGTCATATATTTGTTGTTAGGTTTTCATAAAATGTGCACTTACTGTCGACGATACACCCATCAGTTAATTTGAATCTATGTAAGTGATTCAGTATGTAAAATGTTTAATTGAAAGAAAATATTTACAATGGAAAATGTAATAGTAATACCAATAGCTTGAAATGTAATAGTAATATATTACAATGCCTTCAGCATGTAATAGTAATAGAAGGGAAACTAAGTAATAGTAATATATTATACTGCAATGTAATATACCCCAGGCCTGTAATTGCAATTGTAACAAAAATGTCAATATTGTGGAACTGCACCCAGCCCCAGATACAAATAATTAACAGTCAGAAGAAATGAGTTCACACCTAACCAAACGATCTATCAAAAATAAATGCTGTTAATGAGGGGGGGTTTCCTGTCTGTAGTTTGACAGATCATAAAACTGTCTTATGCAATCTGCATCATATACTCATTGCTGTGTATGTCAGGAAGTAATCAATAAATCAGAACACCCAAAGTTATTTCTTTTTAATGCACTTCCACCACCCATTACGATGTCTTTAACATTGATTAATACGCCCCGATTTATGCAAGTTAGGGTAATTTTTTATTTCCTGTCTGGACAACTTCCCCGAATATTATTCCCTGTTATGGCAACCAGATACCTCAGGCTTGCTAAGTCAGCAGTTTTGATCAAACTGCAGGAACTTGTGAAGTATATTTATCTCGGTGAATTTTTGAAGACATAGATCAGTAGAGCTGAAATTGTGTTACTGAATTATATTTGTATAAATTAATAGTCAATAAAAGTAGCATTTGATGTGTACATTTACAATAAGATTTTTTTACAAGCCCTTTAACTTAGGCAGTATACTTGTTAAGTCATAATTAAATAAAATATATGTTTAAATGCATTGCAAACACAGATCTAGGGTTAAAAATATAAATTAAATAAATAAATTAAAGTTAGGATGGTGAATTATTATGTGAACACATATTTAAATTACTTGGCATTTTTAGCACATGAATATGTTTTAAGTAAATATAACAAGAACTGACATAAACTTTGTTTGAAAAATCTATAATCCACTTAGTCTTACACATGTCAGTGGTGAACTATGATAAAAGCATATATTATTCAATATTTAATTTATTATACATATATTAATTTATCTTCAAGGATTAAAATAAAACATGAACAAAAGAATGAGGTTTACTCTCTAGCTTCAAGATGGTAATTAGCCTAATTTTATCACACCCAATAAACAATATTTAAAGCCATCAATTTGTAAAAATAAAAAAGTATCAATTTTTTTTTAGTACTCACTCGATGCCTCGTTTACACATCTTCTGGCGGAAGTGAAAGACATGCCTGACGACCTTCTCTACGAGTTTAAACGGCAGTGCTATCCTGGGCTGCTTCAGCGGAACAAACTTCACGATTCCAACATCGACATCGGGAGGTGGCACGAAACATTTGCCGGGTATAGTGAACTTGTGTTGCACGTAGCAAAGGTACTGGCACATTACAGAGAGTCGACACCGCTGCCGATGCAATATTGGAGCCACCATTCGCTCGGCGACTTCCTTCTGGAATGTCAGGGTAAGTTTCACTCGCCCATATTTCCAAGCACTAGTCCGCTCGGACATGGCCTCAAGCCAGTCTATGATGAGTGGGGTCGACACATTGAAGGGTAAATTGCCAATGATGTGTATGTTGGGGGGCTGGTCTTCCCACGCTCGAGTTGCTTCAGTCGGGAATAGGTCGTCCATGTTAAATCGTAGAATGTCTCCATTGAAGATGCGCATCTTACCATCAGACACCTCGTTCAACAGCTGCAAAATCACGGAGAACATTTGGTAGAAATCATTGTTGCTTTTACATCTGGATCAGTTGTACAGGAACACTGAGTAAATGCGAAAATATTTTCCTTTTTTTAACTGCTGTGTAGGCCACAGAATTTAGAGATTACATTGATCATATTAAAGCAATATCTGTGGCAAAGTAGATCACAACTGCAACATCATCAAAACAAATATGTAATGTCATATTAATAAATAATTTTGAACAAAATTGTTGAGTTTAAAGGCTAAAAATTTTGCTGGGAGTTTAAAGACGTTTCATTAAGAAATATATACGCAAGTAAATATTTGTGATTTTTACACATCGGACACAAGAATTCAATACTAAATTATTCATGTTTGTAAAACAATAAAAAATGACAATTAAACATTGCAAACTTAACATATTACCATATATGATAATGGGAGAAAGTTGTCAAACAAGTTTTGCTGCACAGAAGAAACTCTAAGTATACAAACCCAATATTGAGATGGTACCATATTTACATACACCTTTTTATGGTTGTATAAAAATAGCCTAAATTTCGCATTTGTCAAATTTCTCCTTTAAATGGGTATAATTATATAGGTTATTCCATGTCAGTTAACCTATCAAATAATTTATTATGGCATCTATCATAGATGTAAAACATGTTCTCAAGCGATTCAACTGAAAAAATCAATCTGCACCAAGTAGTTTTTTACTACTTTTGAGATATGGTCAATAAAACAAAGTGGTTTATGTCTGTTTTTTGGCTTGTGACATTTATTGGTTTTTGGCATGCATTGTGATCCTATAATTTAGCTATTAATATATATATATACACACACACACACAATAATAATTTCATACATTGTATGTTAATTAACCAAGCACCCATTGCCACCTAAATATGTCACATAATTAACATGAATTATTATGTATCTAGGTCAATAGGAAAATTTATATTTGTTTGGGAGTTTGATAACAATCTAACAGTGATTTCTGATAGCTTAGTCCATCATTACCTGAAGACCTGGCATAAATCGGACATCCTTCTCAATCACCCGCAGATCCTTGATTCCACTTTCAAGGATTGCCCGGGTTATTCCCCCTGGCCCTGGGCCAACCTCGCATACATGGTAGCCCTCAAGGCTCCCTGCTGCCTGTACGATCTTCCTTGTGAGGTTGAGGTCAAGAAGGAAGTTCTGGGAGAGTTGTTTGCGAGCTCGCAGTTTGTACAGCCGGATAATCTCTTTGATGGTCGGCAGCGGTGGAAGGCGCTGGACACTCATAACTGGAAACAGTAGAGGAGTTTTAATTTATCACGCATTTATTATATTTCATATTGTAGTGTTCCTATGAAAGTGACAAGAACACATTAGCAGTTCTTAGTGACAGAATCGGTGAATAGTTTGCAGGACTAAAACTCTGTCTCCGCCTGCGACCTGCTCGGCAGGCCGAGAGATACGACTAGCAAATGCAAGATCTAAGGCTAAGCACATACATGTCACCCACCTGCAGTAGCTGTACCCCTGAATTATCGCTCAGAACCCATGGCGTGGGTCTTGCGCTCCATCGATTTTCTACGTTGATTATAACATGTGACACCAACTACATCTTTCATTGACGTAACGAATTTGCATGCATTATAATTAAATTATCAGACCGATGCGTTACTAAAGTATGATTTCAGAAGGATGACAACCAACAGCAACGAAACTACGTGTCCACGCACTAACACCACCAATGAACGCGGCGCCCTCTGTCGGTGGCTTCCTGACAAATGTTGCGTCGGATTGATGTTGTTCTGATGTGAAACCGATGTTTTCATTTATTAACACCACAAACGGCCTTGGTTGAATTGCATAAAATATGTATATTTTAAGGCAACAGTAATGAGATGTAAACTGAATATGAATCTTCGTTGGAAAGTGAAGAACGAGTCTGGTAGCCAGACGTCAACAACAAGAAATCGTCTGCTCGTCGTTGTTTACACGTTGACGCCGTTGTCAAAACTGTATGCTACGTGTGGTTGCCGGTTCCTGCTATGGATGACGACATGCGTAGTTGTCGCGAATGCTCAGGGTAAGTGTTAACCAATCTAAATAAATTTACGAGAAATATTTGAAGAATCCGGCGGAGGTTTGCGCAAGTCAACGTTTCCATTTGCTCTCTTCCTCGACCTGGTCACGTCCTCGCCTGCATCAACCTAAGCTAAGGCTAAGCCAAATCGTCCGCCCCAATATTACATAGAATAGCAAAAGCCATATTCTCTCCCATATAACATGATTATACTCTGCATATAAGTATGCTACTGTTATGAGCATCAATCGTATACATAACATAACGCAAATGCATTTATTTAACATGTACATTCATTTAAGGACAAAGCAAAATACATGAATCTATAGCCCAAAGCCAGGCAAAAGCTTAATTTAGATAAAATCGCCTTATTTTTTTTATTATGTACTAATTAATTTCACAGGTAAGTGGCAACATGTTATGTTAATTACTGAAACATTCACAACAATTCTAACTACATGACTTTGTTGAAACCAGAACCAGCATCTGTATGTCATGAAATCACGAATTATAACCACCACTATTTTATCAAGATTAGTTTTGATTTTGTCTCTCCATCAACAAACACATGACTGCTGTACTCATCATCCTCCTCATCATCACTGGCGTCACCCAACATGACCCAAGATTGAGTTTGAGCACCCTGAGCCCTGGCATTGACCACATGCAGGAGAACACACAAACTTGTTCTTGCGGCATGTTCACCTTGCTGTACTGCAATCTGTGGAGCAGTTACATCGGATTACGTGCAACAGGGCATCAGGTGCTGGAGGCAGGTCTGTCATCACGGGAATAAGATCACTGTCGCTCATCTTCTACCCCCAATCTACTGGTCTCAACTGGCTTACACCCATGGTAAGGTCTGTGGCTGATTGTGCGAACTCTTGACTGCCACCTTCTCACAGAACCTTCCATACCTCAAAGAATCCAGACTGTCTTCTGGTTTTCCATTGTAAAGGCACACAAGCGCGCTCTCCCCTGTCGCTACAACCTGCTCTGTTGAAGCAGCATGCGTCCCAAACTGTTCAGCTTGTCTCTGGAAGTGCTGGCTGGAGCCAAGTTTCTTCAGTGATGCTCCTTTTCCAAGGCCGTATAACCAGGACGTGGTGTCACATCCTAATACAGCATTGATGAAAAGGATATTGTCACACACATATTTGCCTAGCTGGTCTTTTACGGCCTTTATTTGCCACATACAGTTCTTCTTTGTGGTTAATTTTGCCTTACTGCGCATGAACGAGTCATGGGCATTTAGATCAGCATAGAAGCAGAGGAGGACAATCAGATCTGTGTCATCCCCCACTAGAACAGTGTTCTCTGTAGTTGTAGAATACTGCTGTCTGCACAATCAGCAGATCTGCACCAGTCACCACCCTGGGCATGTGTGGTCTGACATCCACTATGCTGCAAGTATCCGCTCAACATGTTGAAGAAATTCTGCTTGTTGTTTACGTTTGCTAGGAAGACATCCTTCTTTGCCGTCATCCTCATTTCATCGGTGAATGTTACGTCCGCTCCAGCTTTTCCTCCATCTCATCTCTGATGCGTCATGTGTTTGGTGGATGGATTATGATAATCATCAAAGACAATGATGGCTTGATCAAACTTCCATGTCACATAGTCACAATGGAGCATGCATAGCTCTCGATGAGATGGAACAAAACCCCACCATCCAACACATACTGTGCTCCCAAGAAAACTCATCTCCATGTGGAAGGCAGCCAATCTAAGCACTATGTATCACAATGGGCTTCCATCAGGTTCAGAAAGAATGATGGATCATGCTTTCCACCATAATGGCTGGTCAAAGGTAACGATAGTTAGCACACTATGGTGTTGAGCATGTTGAGCGTGGAGTAGATGCACGTGGTGTCGCTTGAGCTCATGTCATTCATGGGTAGAAGTACAACCAATGAATTAGTTGGATGGGTACCATAATGGACATAGTGCATTAGTCCAGACCACAAGGGTCTTGATGATCCAAACAGGAGCGACGTTTGCCACATCGTGTCTAGATTTGCCTTAGGGTCCTGGGCTGTCTGCATTGTCACAGTCTTGTACTTCAGCTCTGCCATAGCCTGGTTGTCTACTTGGTGGTACTGGATGTGTATATGCCTAGTTGTTGATATCTCCTTTGTACTAACTTGGGATTGGGCAACTCATTGTTGTGCCTATTCCATGGAATGTGTCATTCTCATCTAGAGTCCTGATGTTGTGGTCGACGTTATCAGCTGCATACTGAACAAACTCTGTGGTGTAGTTGGGTATGGCTTGTCCAATGGATGCTACCCTTATATGACATTATCTTTTATTTTCAGACTACTCTATATTCTTACCACTTCGTTTTCTCAAGTCGACTTAGATGTAATATATTGTATGGTTTTTGTATTGAATACTCTGTTTTGTTGTGTTTGGGACAAATAAATATTTCCTGTTTCCTGTTACCTTTACACCGACACCTTTTCCTTTCATGATCATGATGATTCCTTCAAGTAACATCTTCAAACTAGAAGGTAAATTCTGTTTCATTTGACGCTGGATAAGATTCATATGACGTGTCTACTCCTTTCATGTCCTCTCGGATGAACATTGCAGCGGCCTGTGCGAATTCTCTCGCTCTTTGAATCATCAGATTGGCTAGCATGAAACTCTAGCAGTACACCTTCAGCTGTCTGCCACATAGTCATCATATTTGATTTGTGATTTATCGTAGTGATGATCACTTGGTCACAAAATGTTCCACCAGTGTGGCCTTCATATATTTTGCAGAATATGGCTCAGTGTCAGATCCTGTCAGGTACTCAGCCATTTTGTTAACCAGATCTGATACAGTTGTTTGTTCATCGTCGTTATCTTGAAGAAATTGAGTGACCATAAGAAATACTTCAGCTTTGACGTCACTGACAGGACAGCCTGCATTTGTTGATGTGTTGGGTCTCCCAAGTTTCAGCTTTTTCTGGACGTCTTCATCACATACAAACATTTGAGGGACTACTTTTCCGGTGCGGAAGTTGATGCTGCATGATTGGTGATATACAGCATCAGCTGCAGGGAGATCATGCACAACAATGCCTATATCTATGCTATAGATATGAACTAAGCCTAGTACAATTAATCATGAGTCATTATAGTACATTAGTCATTATATGCAGACTTGGGGTCAATTACGGCGCTATATATGAATTTCAATTACACACCAATTACAAATACCAATTCCAATTACACCTCAAAAATACCAATTACAATTCAAAATACCAATTCCATTTAGCAATTCCATATCGAAATAAAAGTATGTGAACAATGGCAACCATATATATATACATACTCAACTCCAAAAAATAGCATCTATTTTAAAGCACCTTTATGGTGCATAATGGCAAACAGATATAATATATACAACACATTATAATTTATTGATTATTTGTAGCAACTAATTTTATTTAAAAAGTTAAATGATATAATTGAAAAATAGATTTAAAAGTAATTGAAAATACCACTTAAATTTTTTCCAATTACAATTCCAGAATTCTAATTAGAATTGGCATTTCAGTTCCAGTTACGATGTAATTGACCTGAAGTCTGATTATCTACATGTTTCACAGAAAACAAGGACTACAAAAAATGGCTAAATTAGTAAGAAATTACTGTGTGAATCACTGAATTTTAGATATACAATATAATGAACATCTCTTTGGTCTAGAAAGAATTTCCAAGTTCAAACAGATACCTCCCTCATTTAATCCACCTAAAGTTATTAATGTTTGCTGCATAATGGTATCAATCACATCATATTGATCTTTTCAGAGCTACTGCATGATTGTCCCAGCATACCTCCAATGTACCAAGTTTTCTGTGGAAACCCATCAAATCCCTCCGACTGTCTTCTGGAGCAGTGGGTGTGCGATGGCAAGGTTGACTGCTCCAATGGACTTGATGAGACAGATGCAACATGCAGGGGAGGTGAGCTGTAGTGTGTGTGCATGCACATGTACATGCACACGTACATGCACACGTACATGCACACGTACACGCACACAACTATGTTATGCAGTTAGAAGTATATAGCAAAATTCTCACAGTTTACTTGGCTGGGAAGTTACCATAATTTAATTAGTTTTATCCTTCTTTGTTACAGCAACCAAAATAAAAAATTCAGACACTAAGATCAATCTGGGTATCTGGAAATTTCAGTAAATATTCATAATTGTCTATAGATGTTTTCGGGAGCTGCATCAAATATTTTTTTTTCAGTGTTCTTTCGTTTGCTTTTTATTTATGTTTATTTCAACTCACAAAATGGACATCATACCAGGTTCCCAAATACATATAATATTTATTATGTACTCAACAAAAGTTGCTGCGGTACTATAAAAGGAAAAATATTGTATATTGTATGCAGATTTGTGACAGCAGTTTTCCCCTTTCAGCTGATGCCTGTCGTAACATCACCTGTCAGAATGGGGCCTTGTGTATCGCATTCCCTGCAGTTTCACACGAGACCGTTGCCTATGCCGTCTGCAGATGTACAACCGGCTTTACAGGACAGTTCTGTGAGACAGAACTGGCGAGTGGCATAATTACCACAGTGTCCATATCCACTGTGTCACCTGCCACTTATATACCCACAAATGTTGTGACATCTGATATAGTTACTACTAGCAGTGGTGAGGCTTCGTCACCATCTAATAAAGACAGCTCTTCGTATATGACTACATTATTTGATATCGATGTGATGTCTACAACTGAACCACCCATATCTACTTCTACAACAGTAAGCAAGATAGTTTTCTATTTTCAACACAAATACTGTAAACTCAACATTGCTAGTTAGAGACTTAACATTAATAAATTAAAGGGAAATAAAAGTAATGGTTTTGAACCTGTGCACCTATAAGAGTAACTAAAGCATACGTTTATAGCTACAAGTAAGAATATCACACCAGTGGTTTACTTGGAAAACCTTATTGAACACACAACATCTTAATTTCATGGGCCACGCCATACTGTTAGATAACCCTATGTCATGAATGTCAAAGTTTAGCCAAATTTGATCGCCAAATGAAAACATATTTGTATACACTTATTCCTATACCTGCCAATAGGGTATGGCCATGCTGTTTGCATCCAAACTCAATTTATGTAACATATTCTGGCCTTTGTTTAGCCCTCTTTCTGACAAAATAACATGTTTGTTTGAGAGTGCATTGGTTCTGTGTATGCTGGCCTCACTTAATACGTCACAATAGTCTAGGTTACCCTGAGTTTGTGTTGGTTCTGTGTATGCTGGCCTCACTTAATACGTCACAATAGTCTAGGTTACCCTGAGTTTGTGTTGGTTCTGTGTATGCTGGCCTCACTTAATACGTCACAATAGTCTAGGTTACCCTGAGTTTGTGTTGGTTCTGTGTATGCTGGCCTCACTTAATACGTCACTGGTAGTCTAGGTTACCCGATTTTCATAGAACTGTGCATGTGCTTATCAGTTGCACTGGTTAACAAGTCAACTAAAATGACCAGAATCTCGCACTTCTAAAACACATTCTGCATAGACTACTGGCGTGATTTTCTTGATTTTTGTTGCACATGGTTAGTTTGTATTATTTCTTTTAGATGCACTGCCCCAAAACCACGACTTTTGTTTTGCTTTAAGCTTGTTCTTCTTGATTTAATTGACAGTTCAACTTTGGTAGCTCAACATAATTTTTCATCTGTTTAAAGACGATGGTATATACAGGTGTAGTATGAACTGATGTTTACCAGGTAAAGTATCCATATGAATAGCCAGGTTAGGATGGATTCCGCGGAAATAATGGATCATGTTTAATGAAAGAAATGGCACTCACAAAGTTTCTGTCACACCCCATTAAATACATAAACACAGTCATATGCATTAGGCTGAAGATGATAAGATTATGGGCCCTTTATAGTGGCTCTTGGATAACATTTCACAAGTGTATTTGTGTAGAAGTGATAGAGTATGTTTACCTCTTTTAGATGCCAATTGCGATTGTGGTGCCAGAACCCAATCCACAAGTGTGCCGCCCAAACCCCTGTTGGAATGGGGTCTGCACGCCTCTTTCTCGGGGCTTTCATTGTGCATGTCGACCAGGTAAGTTGTATGGTTTCATAAAACAACACCACGCAACTAGTGTAGCTGTTTTACCACTTGCAATTGTCATTACACCTATAAACAAAACTGATAAATTCATGTAAATGTGACTTAAAGTAAATATAGCTTCAAATTCCTTCAGTATTACTGGGATATGTATAAAGTTAGTCAATTGTTAAACTTTACAATTACTGTTGCTAATAATATATAATTATATTATATTGTTGTAATTAAGATATTATGATGTCATATAAAACATAAAATGTTTTACCCCTGGTTATTGTTTAGGTTACACGGGCGAGACATGCGACTCGGGGATAGACGTGTGCACTTCATGGCCATGCTTTAATGGAGGCACATGTTATGTAAGTATTAGAAGAATTTACTGGCTGGAACAAATTTGTTTTTTAGATTAATATTATTAATTTGTGCCACAGGATAGATGTAATTGTTGATTTATCAAACAGCAGCTTTGAGTACAAATGAACAGCAGTGAACGCATGAGGAGCAATGAGAACACATGAGGAGCAACGACAACACATGAGGAGCAACGAGAACACATGAGGAGCAATGAGAACACATGAGGAGCAACGAGAACACATGAAGAGCAACGAGAACACATGAGGAGCAATGAGAACACATGAGGAGCAATGAGAACACACAAGGAGCAATAAGAACACATGAGGAGCAATGAGAACACATGAGGAGCAACGAGAACACATGAAGAGCAACGAGAACACATGAGGAGCAATGAGAACACATGAGGAGCAATGAGAACACACAAGGAGCAATGAGAACACATGAGTAGCAATGAGAACACACGAGGAGCAATGAGAACAAATGGGAAACACTGAGAACAAATGAGAAACACTGAGTACAAATGAGAAACACTGAGTACTAATGAGCAACAATGAACACAAATGAGCAACAATGAACACAAAAGAGCAACTACGAGTATAAATGAGCAATACTTAGTACAAATGAGTAACACTGAATACAATTGAGCAATAGTGAGCCCAGTGAACAACATGGAGCACAAATGAGCAACTGAAGGCACTCATTCACAAATAAGCAACATTTAATGAAACTGAGTATGAGTAAGCATGCAAATAAGAAGAAAGGAGCTGTGTTGTTTAAAAATGTATGCTTGTTACCGACATCATTTCAAGAATTGGTATAACTTTTTGAACCAGCTCTAGCACAATTCCTGCAGCTGCCCCAAGAAATGTTCTACATACCCCCCTGGTTATTGCTTTACTTGCAGATACTTGAAGAACAGTTCCGTTGTTACTGCAGGTCTGGTTTCACCGGGCGTCAGTGTGCTGCAGAGATAGATGAATGCTCCAGCCAACCCTGTGTCAACAGTGCCACCTGTCACAATGTTATCAATGGCTTTACCTGTACATGTCCTTCAGGGTTTTCAGGTAGGAGTAATTAATTATGGTACCATCGATTGAACTCTTGCTCAGCCTAGAACTTTCACTTCTGCATGTCTCACAAAGTTTGTGAGTAAGCTGCACTTTATTGTCATCTCAGCTGCTGAATCCATTAGAGCATAATCTTCCTAAAGATATGTTTTTATATATCGCAGTATCCAGTCCTTGGGACTGCTCAAAGCACTTTACACTTCTCCCCCTGGCAGACTTGTTCAATCCAACACCAGCTTGACTTCTCTGAGAAGCATTCAGCCACGTTGCAATTACTGCACGAAGACTATTCGTTCACATATCCACCACTGCCTATAAAGTACTCATTTACATAGTAACCTGAGTGAACTGAAGCAATGTGGAGTTAACCAAATTTCCAAAGTTTTGAAACGGCAGCAATAGGATTCAAAACCAGGTTCTCTAAATTGAGAGTCAAATTTTTTATTAACTTTACACCACCTTGCCCCTGTTTGCTGTGTTATATATTGACTGGTTTCAACAGCAAAGGACATAGGAAACTATATTATCAATGGATGTACATATAATTGGAATCCTCATTAACAACATCCCTTTAATAATTTTATTAATAGTACACTTTTTATATGCTTTTTGTAATAATAATATATTAGGGCTGTGCAACTGTGGTTCTTCCTGTGTAGACAGATTTCTTTCACTGACTTACTCGCCAGATGAAGTCAGAGCTCCCTTGTCTTGCTAGAGATAGAGTAATCTGGCCAAGATGTGTTGCTGCCTCATGTTCAGAAGAATGGATACAGCAATGAAGGGGAGAAGAGGGAAGATGGTTTGTCTCAAACTGGGTTTATATGTATAAGCAAAGGTGACCACATTGTATTGTCTGAGCGTATCAAAGGTGGCCACATTGTGTTGTCTGAGCGTATCAAAGGTGACCACATTGTGTTGTCTGAGCGTATCAAAGGTGGCCACATTGTGTTGTCTGAGAGTATCAAAGGTGACCACATTGTGTTGTCTGAGCGTATCAAAGGTGACCACATTGTGTTGTCTGAGCGTATCAAAGGTGGCCACATTGTGTTGTCTGAGCGTATCAAAGGTGACCACATTGTGTTGTCTGAGCGTATCAAAGGTGACCACATTGTGTTGTCTGAGCGTATCAAAGGTGACCACATTGTGTTGTCTGAGCGTATCAAAGGTGACCACATTGTGTTGTCTGAGCGTATCAAAGGTGGCCACATTGTGTTGTCTGAGCGTATCAAAGGTGACCACATTGTGTTGTCTGAGCGTATCAAAGGTGACCACATTGTGTTGTCTGAGCGTATCAAAGGTGACCACATTGTGTTGTCTGAGCGTATCAAAGGTGACCACATTGTGTTGTCTGAGCGTATCAAAGGTGACCACATTGTGTTGTTTGAGTGTATCAAAGGTGGCCACATTGTGTTGTCTGAGCGTATCAAAGGTGACCACATTGTGTTGTCTGAGCGTATCAAAGGTGACCACATTGTGTTGTCTGAGCGTATCAAAGGTGACCACATTGTGTTGTCTGAGAGTATCAAAGGTGACCACATTGTGTTGTCTAAGCGTATCAAAGGTGACCACATTGTGTTGTCTGAGAGTATCAAAGGTGACCACATTGTGTTGTCTAAGCGTATCAAAGGTGACCACATTGTGTTGTCTAAGCGTATCAAAGGTGACCACATTGTGTTGTCTAAGCGTATCAAAGGTGACCACATTGTGTTGTCTGAGCGTATCAAAGGTGACCACATTGTGTTGTCTAAGCGTATCAAAGGTGACCACATTGTGTTGTCTGAGCGTATCAAAGGTGACCACATTGTGTTGTCTAAGCGTATCAAAGGTGACCACATTGTGTTGTCTGAGCGTATCAAAGGTGACCACATTGTGTTGTCTAAGCGTATCAAAGGTGACCACATTGTGTTGTCTGAGAGTATCAAAGGTGACCACATTGTGTTGTCTAAGCGTATCAAAGGTGACCACATTGTGTTGTCTAAGCGTATCAAAGGTGACCATTTTTGTGTTGTCTAAGCGTATCAAAGGTGACCACATTGTGTTGTCTGAGCATATCAAAGGTGACCACATTGTGTTGTCATGACGACAGTTACCGTATTCGACTTAATAAGCCTACAGTATGCTTGAAAAAAATTGAGCTTCTGAAAAGATGTCAAGGAATCTGTTCTTACAAGCATACACCAAAATTTATGTCTCTAGGCAATAAAGTGTTTAACACTTGTAGTGTCATTTGGTGACTAATGTAGAACAACTGAAAAGTTGTTCCACACTAGTCATATTAAAGTAATTATGGATCCTGCTCATTAAAAAAGGGGTGTACACTAATTATGGCAACTTAATAGGTCGAATATGATAAGTGTTTTCTCACAGCACACACAACATAATAGTCAAAGGTGACATCAGATACTGTACCAGCTGACTGTTGTTGACAGGTACGCAATGTGATGTTGATATCAACGAGTGTGAGTCAATGCCATGTGACACAACTGATGGCAGTCGGTGCATTGACAGGGTGGATGGCTACAGCTGTGACTGTGTGGCATCACGCACTGGTGACCACTGTGAGAGAAAACAGCTGTGTCCGCAGGGTAAGGGAACTCTGACGTTCACTCGGTAGAAATGTTCTTGCTTAAATTACTATTGTTTGATTAGAACATTATTTTCTTGCTACATATTTAAACCCCTTATTTAGAATCATGTACATATTGATGTGAATCATGTTCACAGTCATGTAAATCAGTTGATTTTACTGGCTGCAACATATAAGAAAACCATTCATTTAATGTCTGAACTGCTGTCTTTAATGTGTCCAGACCTATCACTGCCTCTATCAGACTTGGTGTGTAAATCATTTCCTGCCAGCTGATGATACCTTACAGAATTTTGCTCAGCCTGAAAATTTTTTCA
Organism: Lamellibrachia columna; assembly: GCA_963662155.1. NCBI lineage: Eukaryota > Metazoa > Annelida > Polychaeta > Sabellida > Siboglinidae > Lamellibrachia > Lamellibrachia columna. The sequence continues at coordinate 49,521,010 of OY759265.1, read as the reverse complement.
TCTGGAATACTCAAAATCCATAAAATTAGAACTATTCTAAAAATGTATGCTTTATTTGGTATTCTTCACACTATTCTCGTCATATGAAAAGTTAGATTTCTGTTTTGGGCAGTGGTATGGTATACTTTGCAATACCGTCACGTTACACATATTAAATTTCACCCAGTGCCAGCTTTGTAATACATACATATTATTGCTTTTTGATTAATTTACAATTTGTTAATTATACCCTCACTTGCAGGTGATCCATGTCATAATAATGCTGTGTGCTACCCAGCCTCCGTACCAGGGAGAGAACCTTCCTGCTTCTGTCTGCCGGGGTTCACTGGTCACTTCTGTGAGGCCAACCTGGACGACTGTGTCAACAGTCCTTGTGGCGTCTATGGTACTGTCATGTTTAGTTTGACATGCATGTTGCAGTTAGGTGATGCTTACTTCTTTACAATTACACAATTGCTGCATAGTTATTGTAAAATTTTTTATTAGTAAAAGTGAGTCTTGCAGTAATTATGCAGTAAGGTATAAAAGTCATAGTCAAAGCTAAAATTGTGAGATATGTATTCAGTAGAGTCATGGTGGTGACTCCACTGAATAGCGGCTAAACTTTTTATTTATATTATTTTGGGCCATAATAGAAATTTCATGATAAATCCTATAATGAGCAAAACAGACTCCTTACAGTGAACACATGATATATTGACTTATACTATGCATATTTGTTATGAAGATTGTGTGTTATGTCTTTATAAAAAAAATTGGCAGAAGATTGTACAATATAAAAATGACAGATGTGCATTATTTCTAGCTAAAGAAGTGCCACAATTATTCCACGTTTAATCACCAGATAAATAAATAATTTGCTAATTTGAATAACTTTGTTCTACTTTATTGCCCTTGTCCGGAACATGTGTACAAGTCCTCAGATATACTTAACAAGATTGCCATCCAAGGCAAAGGCCCATATGGCAAGTGGACAAGGAAGCCATTGGCTTATCGAGAGTCCAAATTTTTGTTATCTATGTGTAACCCGCCCTCCTGAGATATGTGTCAACCTTGTTTTTTAGCATATTCACGCTGCTAGCATTTACACATTCTGTAGATAATTTGTTCCATTAATTTATTGTCCTCTGTGAGAATGAGTACTTCCTGATATCCAATCTGCACTGATTCTTTACTGATGTTACCTCATGTCCTCTCGTTCTATCTTTCTTCAGTGAATTTTTTTTTTATCAATATTTTCATACCCATTCAATATCTTAAAAACTTAAATTTGATCTCCTCTTAATCTCCTTGTCTGTAGAGTTGTTAAACCATATTCTTTTAGGCATTCTTCATAACTAAGGAATATAGGAAACACTTCTAGTCCTTTCTCCACTACATGGAAGATGTCCCACCGTGAAGTATATGAAATGGTATCTGAGACTTATCACTACTGTTGGCTGGCTGTCCACAGGTAGATGTGTGGACGGTGTCCAGACCTATCACTGCCTCTGTCAGACTGGACACACTGGTGTCCACTGTGAGTCCACTGTTGACCCCTGCCTGCCCAACCCATGTCTCAATGAGGGTTACTGCTGTCGACAAGGGAAGGGCTGGTGTCCAACCCGTCTTCCCAAAAACCTCTTTGAGTGCTATTGTGTCACTGGCTATACAGGTGTGTATGCAAGGTTGTTACAATCGGTCATTTTGTTGTCTTCATTCTGTCATATTTTAATACATTTTTAAGTAGAACCTGGATTGTTGTTATGGTTTGGTTGTAATCTGTGATAGGTGTATTTGTAAAAGCAAAACTGTAATATCAACATTAATGAATATTTAAGTAGTACATGAATTTTAATAAAAATCTCACATAGTATTTAATCTTAATAACTCAAACATCATACGTGTTAAGTCTCTTGGATTCACTGGGAGATGCCCTGAAAGTGACTGTTCCTCCTGATCTCCAGGAAGCACAATCTCCCGATTATTCCCCAGTTTTTATTTAAGTTACAGTAACAGCGACACGACCATAAAAGGGATGTCTAGCAAGATTGGCAGACTGATAAGAAATATGCTATGACAGTTAATTGTGTCTAATTCTGACATAAGCATATTTTCTAATGACACAGTACCCCATGTCAAAACGTTGTAAGAATTCGTTGAAAAGATGCCATAGTTTATCACGCCAAGTAACTGTTTTCCATTTCCATTGGTAACCAGTTCATAACAATTTTGAAGGTAATGTTCCATGGAAGCTACTTAGCTAAGACTCAGGTAGACAATATGAGAATCGGCCTGTACAGTGGTTCCTAGGATGTTTGTCTTCTGTTTGTCAGGATCTCTGTGTGAGAGGAAGACCAGTCCTTGCAGTCCTGATCCGTGTCACAATGCAGGACTGTGCAATGTGGTGGGAGAAGACTACCTCTGCACATGTCCACTGATATTTACTGGTAAATATACATACTATATTCCTTGCACTTCAATATACATACTATCCCTTGCACTTCAGTAGAGATACTATTCCTTGCACTTCAATATAATACTTCAATATACATACTATTCCTTGCACTTCAGTAGACATACTGTTCCTTGCACTTCAATATATATATATATATATATATATATATATATATACTTCAATATACATACTATTCCTTGCAGGCTTGTACTTCAATATACATACTATTCCTTGCACTTCAATATATGTACTATTCCATGCACATCCCCACTATTGTTGCAAGACTTTCCAGGGCTGTTGTTGACAAGGGGATCAGAGAAGAATCCTAGACAAGTTGGTTAGTGATGTGGCGCTGTTCACGCACACGCCATTCCTGCATTTGTCATTATTATGTATTTTATTTCTTCCAGGTACACACTGTGAGATTCCTATTCGCTGTGCAAGTCGGCCATGTCTGAACGACGCCACCTGCAGGGAACAAAATGAAACATTCCAGTGCGAATGCGGCGCAATATTCCATGGTCGCTACTGTGAAAACATTGTTTCCTGTCTCAGTCAGCCATGCCAGAACGGGGCGACGTGCGTCCTGCTTGACCATGGTGCCACCTACAGGTGTGAATGTGACCCAGCCTGGTCAGGTGATCATTGCGAAACATTCCTGTCGTGCTCCAGCGGACCATGTCTGAATGGTGGGACATGCGTTGACCTGGAACAGTCTCACTTCCAATGCACATGTTTGAGTAACTTTACAGGAGGGACGTGTGAAACATTCCTGCCTTGCGTCGGAGATCCGTGTCTGAACGGCGGTACATGCCATGTGCGGGGCACTACATACATGTGTGAGTGTCTGTATGACCGCACTGGGACACAGTGCGACACGTTCCTCCCTTGTGCCAGTGATCCGTGTCAGAACTCTGGCCTGTGTATGGCTGTCGGCAAACAGTTCCAGTGTATGTGTACCAACTCATACACAGGCGTTCTATGTCAGACATATATCCCTTGTTCCAGCTCCCCATGCCATAACAATGGGACATGCACAGATGTCAGGTCAACGTTCCTGTGTGCCTGTCCTGTGTCCTACACTGGGGTTACTTGCGAGAGGTTCCTGCCATGTGCAGAAGCGCCATGTCAACACAACAGCCGATGTGTCGCACTGAATGAAACGTTCAGCTGCGTGTGTACACCAGCATTTACCGGCGCCCACTGTCAGTACTTCCGAAGGTGCACCAGCGGGCCATGCAGAAATGGGGGCTCGTGCATCGATCAGTCTACAGGAGGATTTGCATGCATGTGCTCTAGTCTCTACACTGGGACTCTTTGTGAGACGGCCACAATTTGCTCGCCAAACCCCTGTTATAACGACGGTGCATGCATCGGCTCTGGAGTAACATTCACTTGCGACTGTCCGACACTGTATAAAGGAGCGAGATGCGAATTATACGATTCATGCTTTGAGGAACCTTGTCATAACGGTGGCAGTTGTGTTCTGCAGATTTCTGGCGGATACCAGTGTCACTGCACGCCGGCATATACTGGCCGGCATTGTGACACATATCGGTATTGCTCGAGTGCGCCGTGTGTCAACGATGCACCCTGTATTGAGTTGAGAGATGGTTATGCGTGCAACTGCAGCAGTGTCTTCGGAGGACGTGACTGTGAGGTTCCACTACCCTGTGGCAGCAATCCATGTCAGCATGATAGCACCTGCATGGCCAGTGGCGCCATCTACAGCTGCCGATGTGCGGTTGGTTTCAACGGTACCCACTGCGAGGTGGTGTTGCCATGTGCCAGTAGTCCCTGTGGGAATGGTGATTGTATTGACATTGGCGGGACATACAAATGCGAGTGTGGAGAAAAGTATACAGGAGTGCAGTGTGAAGTGGTCCTGGTGTGCGACCATACAACGTGCATCAATGGAGAATGCAGGCAGCTCGGCATTGACACCGTGTGCGCATGCCATGCAGGATACATTGGTAGGTAGTATGCTGGAGAAACATCTGTGTAATGCGAGAATTAGAATTGTACTAGTGTTTATCTTTCTGCTGTACTGGCAGCTGAGTAGGCAAATGTAAAGTTTTTGACAAGTCACCATTACAAATGTGTAATAAATGTGGACGAAGGCATGTTGTTGAATTAAATAATTAATCCAAAGTAATATGATCTATAACAAATACATACAAGAATATGTAACATAACACAACAATTGAACAATATAGGTTTACATGGTTTATTACAAATTATCATACCATTCATAACTGTGCTTTTTTTTCAGTTTAACCTTTTTATTATCTAATAATTAACTTGCATCTCAGTGGTTTATGTACACAATATATGCCTTCATTGCCTTGTATATAATGTATTTGTGTGTGTGCATTTTAATGTGCTTGATACTAATATGATTTTTATGTACTGTGTTAGCTCTATAAAGTTGACACTGTGATCTAGAAATAACTAACAATGGCTTGTATTTGCAACTAGTAAATTTTTTTTATAATAAACATATATTAAATTAAAATAATTAATTTAAATTTTACATCCTTCTGTCTTCATTGAAGGTGCCTTTTGTGACCACAAAGTGCAGCCGTGTGACAGTGGTCCATGTATGAATGGCGCAGCATGTAGAAATGAAGCCGACACGGGCCACTTCATGTGTGAGTGTCCACCACTGTTCAGTGGCAAGTTGTGCGAGGCAAGGATGCAGCCATGTGACTCCTCTCCTTGCTATAACAATGGCCACTGTGTCGATGTTGGGAAAAAGTTCATTTGCACGTGTCAGCGTCCGTACACTGGTGAGTTCATGTTATTCGTAGATTTATTTCCATGAAAACATCTCCACCAAGTTAGAAGAATAAGAAGAAGAAATGTTTTTATTTGACCCATCATACATTTCACATAATACATATATATCCTTGTTAAATTATAATTTTAAATAATACAGGTGTATATGGTTGTAAGTAAACATGGTATATATTAAGGTAAACAAACAAATAGGGTCAGGAGACTCCTCTAAGACTTTGAGTCGAGGAGCCACCTTGCAAAATAAGATTAAACTAAATTAGTTGGTCAAACATATAAAATTCTTCCGAGAAGAGAAGAAGAAGAAACCATAATAATAATATCATCTCTGATTGTGTGTGTATTTGAGTGTGCACGTGCATGTGTTTGTTCAACCACAATGCCTTTGGAAATATCTCTGCATGCATCCCCAAGTATGGCGAATGTAACTTTTTTCAGCAGCATTTATGTATTTGTATATATTTGGTATGGAAGGTTCTTATTCTCACAGAGGACGATAAATGAATGGAACAAATTATCTACAGATAGTGTAAATGCCAGCAGTGTCAATATGTTTTAAAACATAATTGACACAGATATCTGATGAAGACCTTAAATATTGTAGCATTTTGATTGCTTTAAAATTTGCTATGCATCGTCTCACAGATCCTGGTATTTTGACTGACCATGACTTGCCTGTACATAGGTGTTCGATGTAAGGACATAGAAGGTCTGTGTGACAGTGAGCCCTGTCTCAACAATGGGAGATGTATCGAGGATGGACTCAATTTCACCTGCCTCTGTCGTCCACCGTTCACTGGTCAGTCCATCTTTGCACGCCTGACTTCTTTTCTTCCTCTGCCATTCATTACACTTCCTTATCAGTTCGGTACTTTTTTATTGATAAACCCTTTGCCAAAATAAACAACACAGCTCCACAGTCCACATACTTACCTACCTGAGGCCTGTTCTCTTCCTTTTTAACCAATGGTGATATTATTATCACCCAATACAAATTTTTTTGATTTGTATGTTGTCCCAGTTGCTGCGTCAACCATTTATATGTGTTGCTACAAAATCACTCAATTCGGCAAATGTAGCATACTTCAATGTTTCACATAACAAATGCATATTTATATACATATCTGATTACAACTCACGTATATTGGCATGGAATTAAACAGACCATGGTCAAAATATACTTTTGTAATGTGGTCCATTGTAGTTTATTTGAAGTGAAACTAAAATCTAGTTGTATAATTCTCAGCTGTATTTGTCACTGCCACAGTTAACTTTTGTACATTGTCTCCACCATCCTGATCTCTGTCATGTACATGTATGTACATGACATGTATGTACATGACATGTATGTACATCATGTTGACAGGTTCGTTATGTGGCGTGGAGATCACGAGCTGTCAATCAAATCCCTGCAAGCACGGTGGCACGTGTCAGTCAGACAATCTTGGAGTCTTCTGTTCATGTTCCCATGACTATGAGGGCATCTTCTGTCAGCTGATCAAAGGCAAGGTTCAGCATTATACAAAGTGACATTTTAATATTAAAATTGTAATTTTTTTATACATTTCTGCAAAGGGCAAACATAGTAGGAAATGACATAGATAAATGGATATTTGAAGTTTTGGTATCCATGTAAATGTTGTTAATCAGAATTGTTTATGAAGTGCCATAATATTGTACGATCAAATATGTTGACTTTCATACATTTAAACTGACCAGCCAGTGCCATGAAACATAAAGTTGCTGTTCTCAACAGAGACACAGCAGAACAAGATTAGATTAGAATGTGGTAGACTAGTACTTGCACTGACTGTCAGTGGTGTTGTAGGTGTCTGTCTGCCTAGTCCCTGTCTCCACAATGGCATCTGCTGGCAGGTGAACGAACGAGCCGCCTGTGACTGCACCAAGGGCTGGAAGGTAGGACGTCACAGTGGGCAGCACCTCTACTATGTGGCTCCATGAACCTCTGCTCTCATATAAGCTTGGCCAAATTAATTCTTAAGTTAGGAAGGATAGCAGAAATATACAGTGGGGCTTGATAAGTAGGGTGCTTTAAACTCCCCTTGTCTGCCAAGGGATCATTTCAAAACAGCAATGTGTAACACTCTATGACATAAATGTCCTCAAATTCTTCTGAGAACTTGCCGTGCCAGAATGCCTGATGAAGGTTGCCAATGGCAGTCGAAATGTTGAGTAAGTAATCAAAATAGTTGTGGTTGAAGAAAATCATAATTCATAGACACAAATGTCATTTAACCCCGCCAAGTGGAACTTTGAATTATGTCCACCTGTGTGCAACTTTGGCAACTTCGTATTCTAGTTTGATAGGAAAATATACAGTGTTCTTTGGGAAAAATGCATCAGTATACAACACTAATGAAAACAACTGTTAACTCCTCTCCCCATGAAACTGTTACCCCCCCATGAAACTGATTTCATGTAGTGTCTTACATCAATGTATGTTTTGATATTATCCTTATATGTTAAGTAATCATAGATGTGTTCATTTACAATTACCTATGTAGCCAGTGGCTACAATGGTATCAATAGCTGATTTTCACAATAGCTGAGCCAGTGGAAGCATATGAAAATAGTCAATTAGAGTTTCAGCTTTTACTAAGATGTAATATAGCTGTTTTATGTAGATTTGTATTTCTATAGCCACCTATGTCTACCCAGGTCATTCACCACCAAAACCATTATCAGTCTGTCCCTGCTACTTAAAAATACTGTGGGCAACCACCAGTTGTTCTGTGTGAGGAGTGCTGCTTCTATTGCCTTGTCTACTTGCAGGGTTATTATTGTGAGGATGCAGTGTTGGGGTGCATCCCTAACCCCTGCAACGTGGGTAACTGCATGGAAGGAAGCCAGGGACAGTTCCAATGTGTGTGTCCCCCCGGTTGGCTTGGCAGTCAGTGTCAGATCAGGAACCCCTGTCAGTGTAAGTACAGAACCGCTGTGGTGTAAGTACAAAACCCCTGTCAGTGTAAGACTGTAAGTACAGAACCCCTGTCATTGCAAGTGCTTAACCCCTGTCACTGTAAGTACAGAACCCCTGTCACTGTAAGTACTGAACCACTGTCAGTGTAAGTACTGAACCCCTGTCACTGTAAGTACAGAACCCCTGTCACTGTAAGTACTGAACCACTGTCAGTGTAAGTACTGAACCCCTGTCAGTGTAAGTACAGAATCCCTGTCACTGTAAGTACTGAACCCTTGTCGGTGTAAGTACTGAGCCACTGTCATTGCAAGTACTGAACCCATGTCACTGTAAGTACTGAACTCCTGTCAGTGTAAGTACTGATCCCCTTCCAGTGTAAATACTGAACCAATGTCACTAAGTACAGAACCCTTGTCACTGTAAGAACAGAACCCCTGTCAATGTAAGTACTGAACCCCTGTCACTGTAAGTACTGAACCCCTGTCACTGTAAGTACTGAACCCCTGTCACTGTAAGTACTGAGCCACTGTCATTGCAAGTACTGAACCCATGTCACTGTAAGTACTGAACCCCTGTCAGTGTAAGTACTGAACCCCTGTCACTTGAGTATATAACCCATGTCATTGTAAGTACAGAACCCCTGTCATTGTAAGTACAGAACCCCTGTCACTGTAAGTACAAAACCCCTGTCACTGTAAGTACAGAACCCCTGTCACTGTAAGTACAGAATCCCTGTCACTGTAAGTACAGAACCCCTGTCATTGTAAATACAGAACCCCTGTCACTGTAAGTACTGATCCCCTGCCATTGTAAGTACAGAAGCCCTGTCATTGTAAGTACAGAACCCCTGTCACTGTAAGTACAGAACCCCTGTCACTGTAAGTACAGAACCCCTGTCACTGTAAGTACAGAACCCCTGTCACTGTAAGTACAGAACCCCTGTCACTGTAAGTACAGAACCCCTGTCACTGTAAGTACAGAACCCCTGTCACTGTAAGTACAGAACCCCTGTCACTGTAAGTACAGAACCCCTGTCACTGTAAGTACAGAACCCCTGTCACTGTAAGTACAGAACCCCTGTCACTGTAAGTACAGAACCCCTGTCACTGTAAGTACAGAACCCCTGTCACTGTAAGTACAGAACCCCTGTCACTGTAAGTACAGAACCCCTGTCACTGTAAGTACAGAACCCCTGTCACTGTAAGTACTGATCCCCTGCCATTGTAAGTACTGACCCCCTTCCAGTGTAAATACTGAACCAATGTCAATGTAAGTACAGAACCCCTGTCACTGTAATACAGAACCCCTGTCACTGTAAGTACAGAACCCTTGTCATTGTAAGTACTGATCCCCTGTCACTGTAAGTACAGAACCCCTGTCACTGTAAGTACAGAACTCATGTCAGTGTAAGTACTGTGTCAATGCACTCAACAAAATTGTATTGTTACAAGTATGTTAAAACTTACTTATAAGTTTTAATAAAACTACACATTTTTCAATAGTATTATTAATGTTGTATGTTCATTATTGACCATATTATTAAAATTTATTTATTACAGTTTTATATAATTTCTGTCAATATCATTCTTACTTTCCCTACAGCGAACCCTTGCAAGCAGGGCAGTACATGCATTGCTCTGGAGAGCGGGTTCAGCTGTGTCTGTCCTGCCAGTTACACTGGAAAAACCTGTGAGAACGCCCTGCCATCGTGCTCCAGTCGACCCTGTCTCAATGGGGCACAGTGCTACGATGGGGGGTCAACCACAGCGTTCAGCTGCTTCTGTGCAGCAGGTAGGTGCTGCCACCTAATGCCCAATTGTCTAATGATCAGACTTGTTGACCCGAATCGTAGGGGCTCACTCATGTCGGACTCGAGTTGCTCATTTTGACTTGACCTGACTTGAAATTCAGAGAAATGACTCGAGACTTGGACTTAAAGATCACTGACTTGAGACTTGACTTGACTTGCTGGTAATTGACTTAAGACTTGACTTAACAAGATTTAACAAGATTTGCCATCCAAGCCAAAGGCCCAGATGGCAAGTGGAGAATGAAGCCATTGGCTTATCAAGAGTCCATCAGTGTTCGTCTACGTGTAACCTGCCCTCCTGAGATATGTGTCCAACTTGTTTTTAAACATATTCATGCTGTTAGCGGTTATACAATCCGTAGATAATTTGTTCCATTCATTTACTGTCCTCTGTGAGAATGAGTACTTCCTGATATCCAATCTACACTGATCCTTTACTAACTTTACCTCATGTCCTCTAGTTCTGCTATCTTTCTTGAGAGAGAAAAACATATTTCTATCAATATTTTCATACCAATTCAATATCTTAAAACTTCAATCTGATCTCCTCTTAACCTCCTTGTCTAGAGTTGTTAAACCACATTCTGTCAGGCGTTCTTCATAACTAAGGTCTCTCAGTTCTGGAATAATTTTAGTTGCTCTCCTCTGTATGCGTTCAAGTGTATCTATATCCTTCTTATGATATGGTCTCCACGCTTGTATGCAATATTCTAAATGAGGTCTAACTATTGTTTTGTACAGAGGTGTAATTAGCTTTTTATCCTTGTAAGTTATGTTTCTCCTAATCAACCCAAGAATTTGTTTACCCTTTGAAGCTGCAATACCACACTGCTCTGAAACTTTCATATCAGCACTTATCGTAACTGCTAAGTCCATTTCTTTTACAGTAGTACCCAGAACAATATCTCCCATTTTATAGTTTACATCCAAGTTCACATGTCCTGTATGTAGGCATTTACATTTCCCAAAATTGAACATCTGCCATTTCTCAGACCATTTCACTAATCTGTCTAGATTGTTTTGTAAATGTTGTTTATCACCATCAGTGTTAACCTTTGTAAACACTTTTGTGTCATCTGCAAATTTTAGTATGTGACTTGTTATATTGTCATCCAAGTAATTGATATATATTAAGAATAATAAAGGTCCTAATACTGATCCTTGTGGTACCACACTCAAAACTGATTTCCAGTTTGAAACTTCTCCATCTACTACAACTCGTTGTCTTCTGTCAGTCAGCCATTGTTCTATCCAGCCAATTATGCCATCCCCGATACCATGGGCTTTTAATTTAAGTAGTAATCTTTGATGTGGAACTTTGTCTAAAGCTTTCTGAAAATCTAAGTAGATATCTACTGGCGATCCCTCATCAATCCACTTAGTGATTTCTTCCAAAAAACATAACATATTTGTTAAGCGTGACTTGCCAGTTTGTGACTTACCAACAATTCTGGGGAGGTTGAAACATACACAAAACGAGACCATGTTGTAATGACAGGCCAAACTGAATACAATAATTATTAAGTATTTGTTATGATTGGCTGATGTTATGGTGGGGCAGCAGGCGCCTAAATTTCCCACTAAAAATTACCGCTGAAAAACAACAACTATCATAGTGATTGGTGAACCCTGTTGACTTGGGGCTTACTTGAGTCAGACTCGAGTTGCCCATTTTGACATGACTTGGAATTGGAGAAATAACTACAGACTTGACTTGACTTACCAGTTTGTGATTTCCAACAAGTCTGCTAATGATCAAACTTAAATCTTTCCGTCATTTTAACAAAAGCACACATTCTTTTATTAAACTGACTGTGCTTATTACTTAAACTATTATTAGATTACATATTTTAACATCAACAAACCTGGCTAAATGAATCGCAGAGACAGTTTTAATATAGTACGTCTATGTCATAGTGAAACCTTTGCTAAAATTATTCCAGTAAAACTTTGCAAATTTGTATAAATATCATTTTTGTTTACGAGTTGTCTAACATAGTAGCACAGTGTAAAGTTGTCTAACACTGTAGCACAGTGTAAAGTTGTCTAACACAGTAGCACAGTGTAAAGTTGTCTAACACAGTAGCACAGTGTAAAGAGTTGAACACTCGGTGTTCAAATCCTCTTGCTGCTATTCTAAGCCTGGGTAATTTTGTTTCATGAAATGTATTCTAAAAAAGGCAATATTTGTTCCTCATCTTATAAAATAAGCTCCCGAATAATGATAAATCCTTAGTTTCATAAACAAAACACTTTGTACATTGTTGCAGGGTATACTGGGGTGAGTTGTGAAGTGAACATAGACGACTGCGCAGACAACAGACGGTGTCTTAATGGTGGAACCTGTGTGGATCTCGTTAATGGCTTCAGGTAAGTCGATCTTGTTTGCCAAAAAGTCCTCAAATGTAAAGATTTTTAAATCAAAACTTGAGTGACCATTGTTAGTCCATCGGTTCATTAATTGTTTCAGTGATATGTCTTAAATTTTACTAATACATTCCTTTGATTTAATTTCAATTCGATAAAACTTCAATGTCTAACAGCTTACTAATATAGTATTACTTTAGCAAGAACAACGTGTATTAACTTACACGATGCTCAATCTTAATTTTGATTATCATTATACAGCAGCCTCCCAATACAAGGATTCCCAATGTAGGGAACATCCACTTAAAATGAACAACTTTGAAATCCCGGTCTTGCCTGCACTGCTTTATGTACCCATGGGTATAAGGAACATCGGATATATGGAACAGTTTGACCAAGTCCCAACATGTTCCTTATAGCAAGAGTCCAATGTGTGTCGCTTAGAATAAAGCTTGTCCAATTTAAATAATAACTGGATTAGTTTGCCTTTCCAGTTGCCAACAAACACAAAGATTCTATGCCCCCTTGTCATAAATATCACATTTCTAAACAGATATACAGAGTGAATAAAAAATAGACCATTATCTCCTAATGTACACACACAATTAAACATTTTGAAATTATTATTAATTATAAATATCAGGGTGGCTCCTATGCTAGTGACCAAGCCTAATCTTAATAGGTGTCTCCCTGTTAAGTAATTGCACTTACTCTAAATAATGATGATTTAAAATAAATACGTATTGTTTATTGTATTGTGTAATCTGCACTGATAGTCTTGCCTGTTGCAGATGTGACTGTTCAGTCGGTTTCTCCGGAACGTTCTGCAGCATACGAGACAACTGCCTGACATCGCCCTGCTATGGCAGCGCCACCTGTGTCAATGTGCCAAACCCTCAGTATTACACCGATTTCAGCTGCGTGTGTCCAGCATTGTTCAGTGGCGCCACCTGTCAGCAGTACGATTTCTGCTCTTCACAGCCATGTCACAATCAGGCCACCTGCACGAACGCACCCAACGACTTCAGGTACTGGAAGTGTATATTTAGGTTCACTTACTGGTTTGTTTTTTATATTGACCAAAAATGTCATGTCAGTCTCCTCGAATCAAAATGGCCCTAAATTTTGGTTCACCATCATAATGATGCTATGATTATGTGATCGCAACTGCTGCAGCATGGTTTAATACAGTTTTCGTTCTTTAAAGTTGGTGAGGCCACAACAGGTAATACTGTGGACCAACAGCTTTAAGTGTATCTTTTGAAATGCACAGACAAAGTGGGGTGAACAAATTGCCCAAGTTTCGAAACAGCAACAGGATTCTAACTCTGGTCTTCTTGAACCCCGGTCCTATCGAACCCCAGTCCTATTAAACCCCGGTCCTATTGAACCCAGGTCCTCTTGAGCCCCGGTCCTCTTGAACCTGGTCCTCTCTAACCCTGGTCTTCTTGAACACCGGCCCTCTCTAACCCCGGTCCTCTTGAGCCCCGGTCCTCTTGATTGACAGTTCAGTGATCTACTGCACCCCCATGTATTATGTAATTGAACAAATTTATTTGAGATAATCCATAATTTAATCTCCTCTAGGTGTGTCTGTACTCCACGGTACACTGGAACTATCTGTGAACAAGAGATCATCGGCTGCAAAGGTGGGTACTGAGCAGTTAGCAGTGGCCTAGTTTGTAATCAAGAAAATGTTTTAAAAAAAGAAAAAGTTACAAAAAAACAAGCAAGGTGAAACCTCATAACAGCAATATGGATTAATCCTGTGTACAAAAGCATTTTGTGTCACGATTCAAAATTAATAAAATAAATTATTTTCACCATTTTCCTCTCATCACAGTTACTGATGTTGCTCAATAAATGTATTTTATTAATATTCATATTTATTTAATTTTTTTTCATTGCTAGTGGTAAAATCCTCCCTTTGGTGGCTCGAAGGGCACGATTTTGTATTGTGTAAAAAAAATTTTTATAATGCATAAAGATTTCCAGCCTTGCCATTTCAGAAACTTAACTGTTAAGTTTTAGCCCTGACACAACCTAGACTGATTAAAGTGATTGGTTTGTGTGATGTCCGTGGTTTTTGCACTGTGCTGAAAGTGCGGTTGTTTATACATTATGGTGCTTGACCAAGCAAAATCAGCCATGTTGAAATGGCTAAGCAAGTTTTTATTTTCCTAAAGAAATATTTAGCCTTCAGCCAAATAGATTTTCAGTCCACTGCTAGCAATAGTGACAGGTCAGTCCAAACATAAAAGTGCAACTTCAACAAACCCCGTTATAGTGATGACATCTAGTCAGTCCTGTATCATGCAGCATTCGTTGATATGTGCTAACTGTTGTCCAGGTGTGACTTGCAGTGGTCACGGAGACTGCGAGCCAGTAGGGGTCTACGGTCACATGTGTCACTGTTCAGTTGGCTACACTGGTCGTGACTGCATAACCGCTGTGTGTGCCAGCCAGCCGTGTCTTCATGACAGTCTCTGTCACATGACAGACAATGGTCGTGGATACGTCTGTGAATGTGTCGCAGGGTGGGCAGGTGTCAACTGCGAGACAGGTAGGTTATGGTTTTATGTTACCTGGCAAATAACGTTGTCACCTTTCACTGGTCTTTGTTTATGGAGAAACCTTAAGCTAAGTTTTGTATCCTGTAAACAGAAATAAATGAAGACGGCCATTAAGCTGTATACAGTGAACAGTATTTATGTCAGGTGCTGAATAAAAAAACGAGAACTAGGAACATTTTATATCACACTGATCTGGTATGAAGAGTTGCAGCTGTTTTCATATTTAGACAACATGCACACAATACTATACACATGCACACAATACTATACACATGCACACAATACTATACACATGCATACAATACTATACACATGCATACAATACTATACACATGCATACACACACACCCACACATATCTACACACGTACGTGCTCACATGTGCACATGCACACACACACAGGTACACACATGCACACACACACAGGTACACACATGCACACACACACGCACGCGTGCACACACACACACACACACAGGTACACACATGCACACACACACACACACACACACACACACACACACACACACACACACACACACACACACACACACACACACACACACACACACACACACTTACTCTAAATACACGCACGCATGCACACACATGCACAAAATAAGCATGCATATGCATGCATTGATTCATGAATGCACACACACATAAACATGCACCTATGTATGCATATACCAATCTGTTTACATCACCCATTAATCATTACCATTTTATTTCAGACACACAAGTGATATCTCCAGCTTTTGGCGGTAGTTCGTACATGCAGTTTGCCCCAGTAGATGGCGTTGCATCCTTGACATCACTGGACGTTTTGTTGCGGGTGGAGCAAGGAACAGGACTTGTCTTCTACTCTAGTCAGTATGCGAACCGCCAGTCACCTGGTGACTTCATAGCCCTTGGATTACAAAACAGCACAGTTGTATTGTACATCAACCTAGGTAGGTTGTATAAGTAGCTATTTTTATATTCACACGGTTTTAGCATCAGTTTTCAACATATTGTAACTGAAATCTGTGATGTAATTCATCTATAATTACGCGGTACACGATTATTAATTGTGTTGCTTTGGCCATTAAAACAGTTGTTTCTCTTGAAGAACGTTTTTGGGAATCGTGTTGTAATGTTGTCCAATATTGGATATCACAATAAATGTTGTGTTCAAATATTTTAAGTTACCTACATGAGTGTTCATGTTAAACTATGGCTTCAGTTGACACCTGTAGTTGGGGTATATCCTGTTGTTGGTGCTTTACCATAGGTTCTGGCATATTGACCCTAATTGGACCAAAGATATCACTAGAAGCATGGGTGACCATCCAAGTGTCACGCAGTGGTCAGGATGTCACACTGAGTATTGACCGCAAACAGGTGACCGGTCGCACTCCTGGTCTGAAATCTGGGCTTATGTTAACCTCTGACCTCTGGGTGGGAGGGGTCAATAGCAGCGTCTTCCTGCCCACAGAGGTCAAGTTTCAGAAAGGTTTCATTGGATGCATACAACATGTCAAGGTGTGTCTATTTTTATTAAGGCAAAGTATTAAATAATGACTATACACTTTCTATTACGGCATTATCATGTGCTTGTTCCTCATAGCAGTATTTATAGATGCCACCTGTTGAGCTCATGATACCAGTACATCTTTTGCCGGGCTATTGATGCAATTCACCGTCCAAAACATGTCCAGAAGCCATCAAATTGATCATACAATTATCAGTGAATGGCAGCTATTTAACTGGGTATGTGTTTACCCAACTGTCTGTTGATAATTTTGCTGTTTAAGCTTTTTAATAAAACTTTACTAGATGATCAGGTGAACTTAAGAATTATTTATTTGATTAGTGGGTTTATATTAATGCAGAAAGTGAATAGTACACAGGTATTCTAGTCTGTGTATCCCCAAAATCAGCTGTTTGTTTTGAGTTTTTGTCATATAATGCCTAGTCTATGAACTGAAGTGTTTAAATCTAAACCCAAGTAAAATGTTATTGAATGAAACAAATCATCTACTGATTGTGTAAATACTAGCAACATGAATACGTTTAAAAATATCTCAGAAGGGCAGGTTACATACACATAGAAGAACAATTGTTGGAAGCATATGTCTTCTTTGTCCACTTCCCATCTGGGGTTTTTGTTTTGGATGATAATCTTGTTAAATCTGGTTGACTCTTGTTAAATCTTGTTTAAACTGGTTATATCTTGTTAAATCTGTTAGAACCTGTGACTTAGACTCAGGTATTTGATCAGTGTTTCTGTGATTGAAGGCAACATTCATTACTCTTATCTTTACTGCAGTTTGGGGCGGCCCACCCTGCATTGTTGCCATGGACGTCTATCACTGCTACACAGGACATCAGCTCCTGTCCACACAACCCCTGTGTCAGTGTCCCATGTCACAATGGAGGTCTCTGTCAACTTGTGTCACGCGTTCAGTTCAACTGTCTCTGTCGCTTGGGGTTCACTGGAGACACATGTAAAATGGGTAAGTAATTTCACACGATACAAGTGAGTTAATCTTTTATGTACCATCAGTGGATCAGCACTATCAATTGATTGCACAGACAAAGGATCAGTTGTTGGTGCATCCCTCGGTCGATCATGCAGTGTGATGTACAAATGGCTTCATAAAAATATTATTGGTGATATAATGCATGAAACAAATACCAGATATATAATAAAAATTAAATAAAAACTTGAAATCTGTAGAATGCTACTACCACTGTCGGCAGATTGGTCCTGACAAAAGAAAAAATAACAATCCATCAATTGATCAATTGATGCGCAATCGACCGATGAGTACGTCAACAAGCAATCCATTGATTGTACAACATCATTGGTCAATCGTGCAGATCAATCAAACATACACAACAAATCCAATGTTTGCCATCCATGGTAGACAATTTGACGTTACTTTGTCTTTGACTTAAAACTGTGTATTGTGACATAATCTCAGTTTTTGAAGCTTGGATGTTGGAGCCGATAAGAACAATTAATATGCAGTTGGACAGTATGCAGACTTTGCAAACTGAGGTATATGATTGCTCTCATGCAATTTGTGTTTATATGGTAATAAAATTATATCAAATTAACAGCCCTTATAAAATCATGGGCAGAGGAATTTTGCAAAAACTAAATTGGAAATTCAAAAGTCTCTCCCTCTCCCTTAAGTGACAGGCATCAGGTCCACATTCAGTACAATTGTGCAGACACAAGAAAGTGTCTTAGACAAGTCATTTGTGAAAACAGGTAGTGGAGAATGGGCTGTAGTTGTAACTGGGGCAAGTCAAACTTTTGTGAAGACCTTCCACCTCAAGCAACTTTTTCTCCTTTATGTGTTTAATTTCACATGCAATATGGCTTTGTCAAGAAGGGGAATTGGAAATATTATGACTGTATAACAACATGAGCATTATCATATAGCAACACGAGCATGTATAACAACTAAAAGATAACAATCGTGTTTGTTTCAGTTTCTAAGCCTCCAGACATAGCCAAGTTCAATGCCCAGTCCTATCTGACAGCCACAGATGTCATCCTGTCATCTCAACAGTTGTCTGTCTCAATGAGGATCAGAGCCACACAGCCAAATGGACTGATTCTGTTCAACAACGAAGAGAATGATTTCTTTGGTCAGTGTCACACATCTTAGGAATCGTTCACAAATAAAGTAACCTCCTACCATGAATAATCTTAAACATTCTACCTCAGGTTAGCACAACCATAGAGGGGCAGGCCACGTGTAGCATGGATAAAATACTGCATATTTGGCCCACAGTTAAACAGAATATAAAGTCTCAAACAGTTAAATCAACCCATTATCTGATACATTATTGTAAAGAAAGTTGAATAATTACTTGTAGTATGGGTGTTATAAACTAACCTTAATTTAAACCCATTTTTTTATGTTTCCTGTTATTGTGTGTGTTTAAAAGTAACATACTGAACATATATTTTTGGACATGGAAGAACATCAAAATATAATCAAATTCTCGACCAAAACTCAGCGGTTTAGGTATTTTGTTGCTATTCAAATTGCGGATAGTTTCCTTCAGTCCTTGTTTTGTTCAGCTGTATAAATGTATAAAGGTAAACAGAAACACACTTATGTGAATGACTAACTTGATGTATTCCTTGCTGCATGGTTGAATATGTCCGAGAATAGTCAAGTCGGTGTTAATATAAATAGGTCTGTGAAGTGCAACATATCAACCAAACATTTTATGTAAGACCCCTACATACACCTATTGACATTGTCACTGTCTCACACTTGCAGCTATTTATCTACAAAACACACACGTGGTGCTGACCTATAACCTGGGGTCAGGGGTGGCAGTACTGAGCGGTGAACCGCTGTCCCTTAGTCAGTGGCACACGGTGACCGCCACTCTTGTCCAGCGACAGGCCACAGTGAAGGTGGACAATGGCAACGTCACTAGGTCAGTGTCACCAGGGCCAAGTACACAGCTACAGACAGCCAGACAGACGTATTTGGGAGGAGTGTCACAAACAGTCAGGTTGCCACAGGCCCTTCCGTTTACCACAGGTAACTTTTTTATCGGCATACCACGAGCTATTGGTTGGTTGCACCAATCATCAGTGGGTATGCAGAGTGTGTCATTACTAGATACACAGTGTATCTGTGACTTTGTGTGTATTGAAACTGCATATTGTGCATGCCTGGAGTTATGGTTACTTTTTGAATGTTCTGTCAAAGAAATGTTGTACCATTTCGAATGATAATGACAGGACGATGCTGCATTCTAGGGGGGGTAGTTCAAGGTTCCAATGACTGACCATACAAAATGGAAACTTCGGGTTGAAATAAGAAGAATTATATTTAATGCAAATGATTAAATGTAAAGTACTTGTTAAAACAAATTGATAATGCGATGTTCAGTAAATTTACTTGTGACGATAAAAATCAAAGCTGAAACTTAGCTGCTTACAACTGCACCTGGCTGAACAATTATCTGCGGTGATGATGTATGTCCACATAAAATAAATAAATATATAAATACAAACAGTATATATGAAAATTATTCAAAGATGCAATTCACTGAGTCTGCAATTTTGACATGTGGCTAATTGCACATTGACATGTGGCTAATTGCACATTGACATGTGGCTAATTGCACATTGACATGTGGCTAATTGCACATTGACATGTGGCTAATTGCACATTGACATGTGGCTAATTGCACATTGACATGTGGCTAATTGCACATTGACATGTGGCTAATTGCACATTTACAAATGAATGTTGTTTGATGAGATGTTGTTCTAGTCTATGTTTGTCTTTCTCCCTAGGTTTTACTGGGTGTATACGCAGCATCACTATCCACGGCTCCCCTCTCCGTCTGTCGGCCGCAACCAGTGGCTACGGCATCACGCCGTGTTACGTGCCCCCATGCGAAGACCACCAGTGTACCAGTGGCGCCACCTGTCAGCCCAGCCCGACTGCCAGTGAAGGATACGTGTGCATCTGCCCATTTGGTGTCACAGGTGAGACAGTCGTTTGTGTCACCTGATCCAAACATTCGTTCTGTGCGTGATCTAAATGTTAGCAGTAAACATGGCCAGTAAAGACAGGATTTGTTATAAATAGTATTTATGATTACATGTGGACTGATTTTAATTAAGGAGAGTACATTTATGGTTTTATGCATAGAAATTCTAGATGCATGTTATGTCTTTGCACAAGGTTTAGTAACAAAATAAAATGACCAATATCACACCACTGTAATCAGATGATTCTCTAAACAAGATTTAACAAGGTTTAATAATATTGCCAAAGCAAAACCCCAGAAAGCAAATGGACAAGGAAGCCATAGGCTTATTGAGTCTATTTTGTCATCTTGTGTGTGATCCGCCCTTTTTTAAGCATTTACACTGCTACCATTGACACAATCTGTAGTTGATTTGTTCCATTCATTCATCACCCTCTCTTGCAGGTACCCTGTGTGACGTGGGTGTATGCGAGGCCCTCCTAGTCAGTCAGCAATGTCAGAATGCTGGCTCATGTGTAGTGGACAGTCAAGGCAAGGCCAAGTGTGTCTGTCCACTGCCATACACTGGACCCACCTGTATGGATGGTACGTCGCTTAGTAGTGCATTCATCATTTATCCTGTGTCATTTGTCTTATGATTATTATCATATTGAGTAGCTGTTTTTTATTAAAACGTTTTGAAAAAGAAATGTTTTTGAAAACCTTTGTCTGCTTTTGTCTTAAATCTAATTTTAGCATGGGTAATTTTGTATTTCAGTCTGATTAAATAATTCCGTGGCTGTTCCAAATTTATTTGTGTTTATTATCTATTCACAAAGTTATTATTATTGCTTGTTACTAACTGAATGAATAGTTTTGTGAGACATTTAAAACTTGAATTGATACATTTTAGTACGATTTTGGAATTTTATTTCAGAACTGCATTTCACAGTTGCTGCATTTTCTCGGGACAGCTACTTGAGCTACTCTAGTGGTTTATTCATTGGGTAAGTCAGCCTAGGTAACTTACTGTTTATTTATTGGGTAAGTCAGCCTAGGTAACTTACTGTTTATTCATTGGGTAAGTCAGCCTAGGAAACTTACTGTTTATTCATTGGGTAAGTCAGCCTAGGTAACTTACTGTTTATTCGTTGGGTAAGTCAGCCTAGGTAACTTACTGTTTATTCATTGGGTAAGTCAGCCTAGGTAACTTACTGTTTATTCATTGGGTAAGTCAGCCTAGGTAACTTACTGTTTATTTATTGGGTAAGTCAGCCTAGGTAACTTACTGTTTATTCATTGGGTAAGACAGCCTAGGTAACTTACTGTTTATTCATTGGGTAAGTCAGCCTAGGCAACTTACTGTTTATTCATTGGGTAAGTCAGCCTAGGTAACTTACTGTTTATTCATTGGGTAAGTCAGCCTAGGTAACTTACTGTTTATTCATTGGGTAAGTCAGCCTAGGTAACTTACTGTTTATTCATTGGGTAAGTCAGCCTAGGTAACTTACTGTTTATTTATTGGGTAAGTCAGCCTAGGTAACTTACTGTTTATTCATTGGGTAAGTCAGCCTAGGAAACTTACTGTTTATTCATTGGGTAAGTCAGCCTAGGTAACTTACTGTTGATTCATTGGGTAAGTCAGCCTAGGTAACTTACTGTTTATTCATTGGGTAAGTCAGCCTAGGTAACTTACTGTTTATTTATTGGGTAAGTCAGCCTAGGTAACTTACTGTTTATTCATTGGGTAAGTCAGCCTAGGTAACTTACTGTTTATTCATTGGGTAAGTCAGCCTAGGTAACTTACTGTTTATTTATTGGGTAAGTCAGCCTAGGTAACTTACTGTTTATTCATTGGGTAAGTCAGCCTAGGAAACTTACTGTTTATTTATTGGGTAAGTCAGCCTAGGTAACTTACTGTTTATTCATTGGGTAAGTCAGCCTAGGTAACTTACTGTTTATTCATTGGGTAAGTCAGCCTAGGTAACTTACTGTTTATTCATTGGGTAAGTCAGCCTAGGCAACTTACTGTTTGGGACACTGTGGCACAGTGGTAGAACGTTATGATAAGTTTTGATATGAATTATTTCTCAATGAAACAGATGTTGGAAACAAGAACATGTTGAATGGCATATGGAAAAATGCGAAACCAGGTTTGGTATTTAAAAACTGCAATGTATCAGAAGGGCACAAAACTTATGAAAATATATGAATTCATTTATTTAATTGCAGGAATTCTTCGTTTGGATTAGAGATGGTCTTCCGCAGCAGTGTTAGTGATGGCTTACTGCTGTGGGTTGGGAACACAACGGGAGACTTCCTCTCTCTCTGCCTCGCACACAGCAAGCTGGAGTACAGGTAAATTAATACAACTAGTACAATTGTTTCTAATGCATACAAAATATGACAACATTTAGTAGTTTATTTTTTTCTAGTTACACATATACATTTGTGAATGGATTATATACAAACACATGGAAAGAGTCTGGCATCAAAGTGACAGTTCAGCAGAATTCTGTATTTTCTTGCAGTATGAAAACATGTTTCAAAACCATATAAAATGTTTTAATGAAGACATTACAATTGCATTTATTTAATTTGTTTTGCAATGTAAATACAACAAACATGTATAAGGGTCCTTTGTTTTAGTTTTTAATTTTCTCATGCAATATTCAGATATTCTTTCTCTATGTTCTGCTCAGAATGAACCTGGGAGATGGGGTTGGAGTGATAACATCTACAGTCACTCATGTGGAAAGCAGTCAGTGGCTTCAAGTGAAACTTCTTCAGTGAGTATTCCAGTTTGTTCTAGATGCTCAAAGTTAGACGCTACATGTGCATGTGGTAATCTAAGGTACACAAACTATGTTTGAATACAACGAAACACTGGAATAATCATAAATTTGTAAGGTTCCAATTTGTGCAATTTAAACTTTTGTGTTATATTAAAATATAAATTTGTCAGACTGTCCTTCTTTTAAATTTAAAGTTGTACTAATAGAATACTTGTTTCAATGTGGACAATGAATTTTTACAATACCAGCAATTAGTTTCACAAGCTGCATAATATGGGCTACGTCTCTTTAAAACTATGGCTCATCAAAAGGGACTGCAACATGACATTTGTATACACAATTAAGAAACCATGTTTTTCAAAAAATCCGGGAAGTGAAAGGCGGAAATCAGTATATAATTTTTCAATGTTATTAATGATCTCAGAAACAAAATGGGACAATGACGACGTGGGAAAATAAAGTTTGCAGGAATCATTTAGAATATCAAACTTGTATGAAGACATTATTATTATGACATGGCCTTGTGAAATCCCAAACATATGAGCTCAGACTCTAAATATGTCCATTCATTGATGATATTTTAATTCAGTTAACATCATGTACTTTTTATATGTTATAAAAATTTTATATATTATTATAAGTTAACAGTTTTGTTGATCATTAATATAGTTTTATTTCGTACAATTTATTTGGTAGAAATATTTTGTTGTACACTGTCATACCCTCCAAGGCACATATTCTGAATGCAGGGCAAACTCCCAGCTGACAATGGAGGTGACAGATAACAAGGGGGTGACAAGTGTGTATAACGGCCTGTCACCTGGCACTGACACACAGCTGGATGTGTCTGACACACACCTGTACGTCGGAGGTGTGTCACTAGACATGTCATCTGTGTCAGAGATGACACACCAGATTGGACTGACGGGTTGCGTTGTTCAGCTCCGAGCAGCCCAGTCGGCTCATCAGTGGAAAACATTGAACCTCCAGCAGGATGCATTAAGAGGCATTGGCATATCACCCTGTCTTCTCTAGTCATTCATATGTATTTATTAAAAAAAATTATATTTTAAACTATTTTATTGATATTTGGTCTCAGGTGTTATTTATTTATTTATTTACATTTTTTTTAAGGCAGCTTCATATGTTATCATGTTTAATATATTGTTTTGTTTTGAAATGATTCTTTCACCTGTTTAATTATTGAAAGTGTCCCTTCTCATGAATGATTGGGAAAAAATAAAGACATCGTCCAAGCAGGATACCTTTATATACTAAATCATTATTTTTCATATAATGAAAGTTATTTTAGTGTACCTTGAATTGCATTACATGTGTGTTTCACTGGACATATTTTGTTTGTAAAAGGCATAACTAGGCATTCAGTTACATGTAGCTGTAACCAAACCATGCTGTTTTTAAAATGCTTATGTTGATGTAAGATTTACTGTGTTTACCCCATGATGTGTTCTGGACAAGTTTTGTATTTCACATTCCTTGTGCATTGATAATTATATATTTTTCACATTTATGCAGTATACTTTGATATCCAGTTATGTAACCCGGTATACATATCACCTTTACATTATGTTGCACATGATTTAATTATATGTTTACAGTTTAGATAAAGTATGTGTATCGAGTGATGATAATTATAGCATGTAGAATATTGAAGGTAGAACGTACAGTCATCTAGTCAGTCAGAAGGTACTAGGTATACACTATGTATCCGTCACATATACATTTTGTTACATACATTCTACTGTAGGATATTTTAATAAATATATGAATGTATCTGTATCTCTCGTGTTTGAATATTTTGTATTTATATATTACATGGTAAACCATGGTATACCATGACATTACATGATAAACTGTGGTAGACCATGCTTTTTTATACATTGTGTATGGTAAATGTGTGGCATACCATGGTTTACCTGTTTCAAAACACCATATTATTTTACCATCGTTTTCCTGTTTCAAAACACCATGGTTTCCATGGTATATCATGATATTTTATCATGGTTTACCTGTTTCCAAGCAACATGGTATTTAACATGGAATACGATGGTATATTTTCATACGGGCAGAAATGCCAAAATGTCTATGAAGGCGGTGTAAAAGGATTGAATGATCAATCGTATCGAAAGTAGCTGAGAGATCTAGTAAAATGATAGCTG
Organism: Lamellibrachia columna; assembly: GCA_963662155.1. Classification (NCBI taxonomy): domain Eukaryota; kingdom Metazoa; phylum Annelida; class Polychaeta; order Sabellida; family Siboglinidae; genus Lamellibrachia; species Lamellibrachia columna. The sequence continues at coordinate 49,495,609 of OY759265.1, read as the reverse complement.
TGACCTTGCTATTGTCTATGTTGTCAATTATATTATTGTGTATCTTGGGAATTAGGAGCCGTTTCGGTAGAGTGGAATCGTCGTTTGTCTGCAGACTCTAAATCATTTGATAGGTGTTACCATGTAATACCACAAAATACCATAGTATACCATGTAATTCCATGGTATATTTTCACAAGGGCGGTCTTAGTCAGGCTATACGCAAACTAAACCATGACCTTTGGGATTCATTCTAAGGTCAAGAATAACAGTAATATGCGGCATGTAGCAAACTGTGCTTCGCGGAGTTGCAGAACAAACGCGCGGGAACTTTGGACCTTTGCTTGCGACGTTTTGCGTGCGTACGTTAGAAAGCAACGTTTTCATCGGCAAACGGTTTCTATGAATTTCGAACGTCTATTGTTCTTTGACGTAAATCAAACATATGGCCAATGAAATGCGCCGATATCGTGACGTCACGGCGTGGTAACTGGTAGCAATCATTTACAAGCGAGATTTCAAACAAACTGGACGCGTTTTGAACAGGCTGCGAACAGGAATTTTCGAAGGCGTCTTATAACGCGTTATCGTCTACCGGAGACCAAACTCGCGGATCTCTGGATAGTACTCACGATTGATCAACATTACAATTGGTAACTTTAACTAACATTGCCTGTTCTTATGACATAACTATGTGACGAGTATACTGGTCGATGTAGTTTTCGACCTACTTAATAGAATATGCCGTTTGAAAAAAAATCTGAAGAAACATTTTGTGTAAGAGATTGATATTGAGTGGTGGTCTCTATCTCTAACCCACCAATTCCCGGCACGTGAGAGGCGCCGAACGACAGAATCATCAACATAATGATGTTGGCCGTTTAATGGAAGAAGAAGAAGATACTAAATCAGCAAAAGCTACTTCATTTATTCAATGCAAACAAAGTATTAAAACCGTTGTTTTGAGTGAAAAACTTACGAATATTGAACGTCTGAACCATGTCGCGCTAGTCGAGGAAACCGGCGGAATTCGACTTATATTTATGGCAAGCCGTACAGACAATCGTTTTTAATTTTATCACTTTGTTCCAATTGTGTCAACCTTTTTATCAACCAAGCTTGACATAGCACTTTATAAAACACATACACATATATTTGCATTGATTATATTATGTTAATGTAGTACATTTTTTCTCGTATATTTAATTTTTTTTTATTATTCCTACTTTTATGACAAGACTAGCTTGCCATACAGCTACCACAAAAAGGGCTATTATTGTCACGTGGCCAAGAACGAGACATGCGTTAGCAGACGCTCAATAATAATGTCTGGTAAGCATGCAAAGTCGGTTTTTTATCAAGGTATGTATATTATAAACGTGTTCCATGTCATATTATATATAAAAATATATTTTGCTCAGACAAGACTCTGTATGGTTATTGTCGTAAACAGACGCTGTGACGTCTCTAACGCGATATCAAGCGAGATTTCAATGGATCGAAAACTGGCGTGGGTCGAAAACTGTATCGGTAACTATATTTGCACTGTATTTTTGTGCGTGTGTGTTCGCACATTGAGGTTAGGCGGAATATAGGAAGAAGTAGTAGTAGTAGTAAGCTTAACGATTTTGGTTTGTTATACATTTGAGTTCGAGTCCCTGAGGATTTAGGCGCCATGCTAGGCTATGGAAGTTTTATTATTACTGCTATTGTGTTTATGCTAATATATCACAACATGGTATACTCATAAATCGTGATATATATCCTACAGGCTACACCGTTGAATAATGTTAAAGAATAAATCTCATTATTGTTTTTGTTGCCGATTAGTTGTTGACATACGTCACAAAGAAGTCGAAGGTGGACAATCTCGGGGCTAATTTCAAGTCGTGGATTGGACGCCACAACCCGTACGATGATGCCGAACTCTACGTGAAGTGAAGGCAAACAGAAGCTGTGTCTGTCTACGGGTTCACAGCGTAGACGGTGCAATAGTTCCTGGGGTCGGCGGAACGCCTCATTCGCGACTAGGCACTGAGTCTGAGCGGAAACATTATGACGTCGTCTTCAGGTGCAACAGATGATCACACGGCTACCGGAAGTGACGCGTGAAGGCACTGCACGGTTGTGGGTGTCCTACAGTCAAGACTACCCGTCGGGAGGGACTCCCACTACTCCGAGGTAAGCATAACAAAGCACAAGCACAAGTGTGTAAGCATAGGCCTATATACAATACGGCGTTTGTTCAAAAAATGATATTAGTGTTATTGAGATGTAGCCCAGATAACCGGTAAAATTATTTAAAAGGTAATCAGCTATAATCATCGGTGATTTTTCATTTCAGGTGCCTCACGCGTGCTTCCGGTTTGACCGATCGCTGTTGCGGCTGCAGACGACACGACGCGTTGGTAGTAAAGTTCACTTTTATTTCTTTATCCTTTTTAGTTTTGTGACGAGGAGTTGCCCCGGGGGACCGGGGAACCTCCGGGGAGATGCACACGTGTACGGTGTCACCGAGCGTTTATGATTTATCCAGACGACGACTGCTGTGGCCGTGACGACATGTTTCTGATTTTATTTATATTTATTAATATTTATTATTATCTATTATTTCACCTTTGGTAATATTAAATTTGTTCAGTGCCTAGTTCGTGTTTGGGAAGATTCCGAGCGAGCGAGACGATCGAGATCTACTGATCGGCAGATGTCACCAGCTACGTTAACACCGACACGGGCGAACGCCACTAGAAACATCCATCGTCGACGCCGGTGGAGGCACTGGTTCCTCAACTATCCAACGTCATCGGATACATCTACCGTGGCCGTCGGTGGACGCACTCGGACGGTGAACGTTACGCGATCGACGCCGATCGAGGTGAAGATCATCTATGGTGGCCGCAGATTAACGGCCTCGGACGAATTGGCGAACGTCACAAAACGTCTGAAGTCGACGCCAATCGCGGCGCTCGTTCGTAGGAAACATCTACCGTGGACGTGGACGAACGCTCTCGGACTCCGAACGAAACCCGGTCGACGCCGATCGAGGCGAAGATCGCGCAGCGGTACTTGGCGTTGAGGCCGTTGAACATTCTACGTTCGCCGAGAAAGCGTAACTTTGAACACTGAATGCTGCTGGGAACTTTGGCGTTGGCGCGAGTGAATACTCTGACGCTGTCGGTGATTAACGCTTCATTGTAAAAACAATGGACAATATGTTGCTATGGTGATTATTATATGTCCATGTTATTACGTTGGCGTACTTGACAAAAGCACAACGAGAACGTTACATTATCCGGTGACTCTGCTC